>LR990924.1:8398030-8577785 GCA_905163415.1 Noctua fimbriata
ATAGCTGGATAGCCATCCGTGCGAGCTACTGCAAACATTAGCGACGCACTGCAATAGGCAGGCAGCCGCATCAGCATCCTAAAGATGTTGTTATATTGAACGCGCAGGACACTGGCAGCCCGACGGGTATGATTTACACATAGACTGATCGCGAAAAAAGAAATGAAGTTATGTTATGAAGCTCCTAAAAAGTTCTTCAGATTGTGATAATAAGTGTTTTACGTAGTTGCGGGCTGGTCCACTTAGATTTATCATAAGTGAGCAGCTCAATATTTAACAGCATTCATGTATTCCCGAGTTACTGACGGTCTGCCACGTTGCACCCTTATTCTAATAAGGTTGAAAAGTGAAAAGTGATCGACCGTCAGTGAGTGATATCTACAACTAGCGACCCGTCCCATCTCGTTCGGTTTCACGACTTGACAAAACATCATGACTTATTTATAATGTGAATGCGTGTTTAAACCACACCTGCTTCCGGAATAAATTGTTTAAATAATGGTGAAAACTGCACAAAAACTCGTTGTACAGTTTAGAAGAACATCACAGTCACAGAGCAGACACGAAAAACAACTTTATTAGATGCATAGATATTATTGATATAATATATGTTATCAGTTAGTTAAAATATTCATAGAAAGCTTTGTTGGTGACAGTAACAAGTTATTATTTAAGATTAACAGTCACGACACACATAGGTACTATTAGGTATACCTCTGCTTAACCCTTCCGGAATTACAGGCGTGATGTATGTACATAGTGATGTAGATAGTACAAAACAATTGAAAGAACCTAGGTGTATAGGTTCTGTATGGTGTCCGGACGTAAAGAATAGCACCATCCCATATCTTCCCGTGGGTGTCGTAAGAGGCGACTAAGGGACTTACCAGTGAATGGGCAGCAGCGTTCTCTGTGATTTTTTATAACAAACATACTGCGATCGCCAACCCGCCTGCCAAGCGTGGCGATTATGGCAAAACCCCCCTTGGGGAGGCATATGTCCAGCAGTGGACGTCTTTCGGCTGAAATGATGATGATGATGAATTGAAACAAAATCAGATAATAGTTAACTAGTCCTAACGGACCGTTGATATTGTTGATTTGCTTTGTAAGAGCAAATATTGACATTTTAGGGTAAGCACGACTACCAGGAAGTATTTGATTGTATAAATTCCAGATAGATAATAAAATTACCAGTGAGTGAACTGCCAATTTCTTACAACAGGGATACATAATTTATATCAAAGCTCAAAACATTTCTTAAACTTGAAGACTATGAAATGAAATATTCTGACTTGGTATAGATACTGCTTACCCCAAAGCATTATACAGGGTGTTAACAGACCATTCACGAAGCAGTCAACCAAGCATTCTGTACACACGCTAGCACATTAAGCTCGACACCCAAAATACCCATAACTACGCTTCATTCAATACAGAGAATCGTCGGAAAGGGACTAAGCATCGTGGCATCGGCCAACCACAGTGCGGTAGCGTTAGCGTTTAATGCTTTGCACTTACACACACAGACGCACTTTTTTGCATCGTGTTGTGTCGTCCGTCAACAATTTCAAGTCAACAGTTCCCAAATATCGCTCGGCTGGGATACAAGGTCATTACGAATATTTTTTTGCTGTCGAGGTGTGTGAAGTATTATTTATGGCGCCATAATTAGCGCCAAAACAGTGGCAGCTGATATTGTTAACCCCACCGCCGTATCTCCACGTTGACGTCGTGGTGGGGCTTGCGTGCTCCGATGAGCCCTAGGTCTGTGCCGGTAGGGTTTACTTTGCCGAGATAGGTCTAGGGTGAGGGGCCAGACTAAGTGAGATACAATCCAAGCCAAGGTCGCACATGCCGAGGGCTGCATGGCTAGGGGAGAGGTTAGTCGCTAGTGTGCCAACTCTGGATAATAGGGGGCCTCCAGTTTTATTTTCCCTTACCACAGTGAACGCAGGGCTCTGCTGTAAGCATAGGTTAAAAACAATATTTAACACTCAATTTTTAAACTCAAACGCTAAAAACACCATTAAAGCTATTAACACTTATGCCATCCCCATTCTCTCCTTTGGCATCATAAAATGGAACAAGACCGACCTTAAAAACTTACAAAGGATTATAAACACCACTCTCACTAAACACAGGAGACACCAACCTAGGTCATGTGTACAGAGACTCACACTACCAAGGAACGACGGCGAAAGGGGAATAATAGATATCACTAACCTACATAACAAGCAAATAGCAACATTGAGAAAATACTTTGAAAATGAAAGCTCCACTTCAACCCTACTCAAAGTCATAGCGTATAATGACAAGAAACTTACCCCCTTGAATATGCATGACAGGACAACACAAAGTAATGAGCAACTGCATGGGAGACACCGACACGACCTTAACCTACCTAACGTCGACAAGTTAGCGTCGAACGAATGGTTGAAGCGGGGAGAACTGTTCCCTTTTTTTTTTTTTTTTTTATTGGATGGGATGTCATCAAATGACCCCCCTGCTCTGGGCGGAGCGGAAGGGAGTGTCAGACTTGTACTGACTAAAACCCATCCATGTTCCTTCTTTGCCCTTTATGTTCCAGGGCCGCGGTATCTCTTTCGAACAGTCCCGCAGCCCTGGCAGGCATCGGCCCGTGCGGACCCCTACGTGGTTGCTGACATCTCTTTGAGGCGCGCGTGGAACACGAACGCGCCGTCGACACGGCCTGTCGTCATAAGACGGCCGGACGGCGAGCTAGCCCATAACTCGCCGTCCACAGGCCCGCGCCTACGGTGGCCGGGGGCCACCACGTGACCCTCGACGCCCAGGGCGTCTCCCGCGGCGGCTGGGACGTGAGGCTCTTTCCCTCTCACGTTCCGCCACCTCCTTCACCAGCATGACTGATTCGCAGAAGGAGGTGACGGCTTCCCATTCCCTCTCGCTCCGGACCATGGCTTGAACCAGGGCCAGGCGCGAGAGGTCGCCGCCGCCAATCGCCTCTACGAGGACACGGCGCTGCTCCGCCCAAGCGGGGCAGACGTCCACAGTGTGCTGCACCGTGTCCTCCGAGAGAACTGTTCCCTGAGACGGAAGGGTTTATGATAGGACCAGGTAATAGTAGTAATCCTCAAACTGTAGACATGTGTAGGCGTTGCAATAGTTCTTCGGAAACCATTCAGCACATCACAGGTGCGTGTAAAGCAATACTCCAGACTGATTATAAGCACAGGCATGATCAAATAGCGAACATAATTCATCTAAAATTAGCAATCAAATATGACTTCATCTCCACACCTCCAGTACCTTATTATAAATACCAGCTCGAAACTGTTCTTGAAAACGCCACTCACAAATTGTACTTCGATCGAGGTATTTTCACCGACAAAATAATACACTACAATAGACCAGACATCACTTTATTAGACAAATGTAATAAAACCGCGTTAATCATAGACATCGCCGTACCAAATACGCACAACCTACAAAACACTATAGCGGAAAAACTATCTAAATATATTGATCTTAAAATTGAAATCAGCCGAATGTGGCGTCTTAACAATGTAGCCATAGTCCCTATTGTAGTATCAACAACAGGTGTTATACCTAAACAGCTCCACCAGTCTTTAAAAACACTTGATTTACCACCATACACGTATTCGCCTTCAAAAGGCCGCGATCCTCAACACTTGCAGGATTGTCAGAAAATTTCTACAAAATGAAAATGACACAGTAATCTCCACCTCACACACTAGACCCTCAATCACCGCACAGACACAGGTTAATGGACACTCATCATCACACAACCTGGCCATATCATCACCTCATCATATCACCACTCTCCCGGGGTAATACTTGGCTTCGGCCCGTACTATCCTATTAAACTGGCAAAAAGCCGAGCTACGTAAAAGTATGCAAAGAATAATAATAAAAGAATACATGTCCCGTGTCACAGAGCGCATCGACTTCCTGAAGCAGAAAGTTTATGCATGGGCGAACCGTATTCGGAGGTATAAGCGGCGGGTTGATCGGTACTCACAGAATCGCATGTTCCAGAGCGATGAGAGGTGGGTATACAGAGCTTGGGAGCGACCCGGGCTAAATATGACAGATGTGTGCCGCCCGGATGATGCTGCCACGAGTTCTTTCTGGCGCAGCATCTGGTCGGTGCCCGTCTGTCATACTGAGGCTGACTGGATGCGTGATGTCGAACGAGTGTGTGAACCTATCCCAGAAATGGAGCCAATCTTGATAACACCTTTAGATATAGCCAGAGCAGTTCGTCCGTTACCGAACTGGAAGTCACCGGGACCGGACGGACTGCACAACTTCTGGCTCAAATGGCTTAGTAGTTCACACACTTGCCTGGAATCCCAATTCCAGTCATCCTTAGAGTCTGGGTCCTTACCGCAGTTTTTAACAACAGGCGTTACCCACCTGCTCCATAAGTCAGGTAGTCCCGCGGAAGTGCGGGGGTCGAGGGTTTTTAAACGCGAAGTCCCTTCACAACCGCGAGATGTGCAGTCTCAGAGAATATTTTTTAAAAGTCGAGATGGATATGCACCGAGATGTGGTCGCAGTGGATAAGGGACTCACCCTGCTGTCCATGGCTAAAGGGAACTGGCGCAAACCTGAAGTACTTACTACCGATGACCGCAAGGAAGTATGGCAAGGCAAGGAGCTTCACGGGCGCTTCTACCGAGCTCTTAATGGGCCCGATGTAGATTTTCTAGCGTCCGTATCCTGGTTACGTTTCGGCGACCTCTTTGGAGAAACTGAAGGTTTTGTCTGTGCGATTATGGACGAAGTTATGTTGACGAACTACAACAACTACCGGAAATATATTATGAAGGACGGGACGGTTGACGTGTGTCGGGCATGCCACCGTCCGGGTGAGTCCATCAGACATATTATTTCTGGTTGTTCTCGTCTGGCTAACGGCGAGTACTTGCACAGGCACAACCAAGTAGCCAGGATAATTCACCAGCAACTTGCCTTGAAATATAAACTTGTGGAATCTGAGGTACCGTACTACAAGTATGTGCCCGACCCAGTTCTCGAGAAAGACCATGTCACGCTGTACTGGGATCAGTCTATCATTACTGACAGGACTATTGTCGCCAATAAGCCTGACATAGTAGTGATAGACCGATCAGCGCGCCGCGTAATGATAGTCGATGTTACCATCCCGCATGACGAGAACCTCGTGAAAGCTGAGAAAGAGAAACAAATAAAATATCTCGACTTGGCACACGAGGTTGTCGACATGTGGAATGTGAACTCGGCTATCATTGTGTCGATCGTCGTGACGGCCAATGGCCTTATAGCCAAGAGCCTCGATGACCATCTTTCGAAGCTCTCCTTAGGCGGTTGGATCAAAGGCCTGATTCAGAAGGCAGTACTCCTCGATACGGCTCGTATTGTGAGGAGGTTCTTGTCTCTGGAGCCCTAACCACCGGTAGCTTGGACCCTGCTCCCGCTAGCGGCGGACCACTATTTTTTATATTTTTAAATGTTTTTATATGGTTTTTGTTAAGAAATATTTAAAAATGTAATTAGTGTGTAAGAAGATAAATAAAGGAAATAATAATAATATTCTTTATTTTTCGGACAACAATGATCCAACGTGTTAGTAAACAATAAAATAACTTATTACTAGTGTTAGTACTTAAACTAAAATAGAGACATAATAAAACATACATAATTAAAGGCAACACAGATAGTCTATTCAGTGACATCAAAAAAGTGCGAGAGGGTTTTTCCGGTTGGTGGAAACGGAGCTTTTGACAAATATACATTTCGAATATTAGTGAAGAGAAAAAATATATTTTCCCAGGTTTTCAACTACGCCTGTTGAAAATCGTCGACTGTTGTGACGAAAAGAAATAACAAACAAACACAGTTTAGCAATTTTTTAAGACATGTTTTAGGATTTAAACGATTATACAATGCAGGTCTTAGATAAGAATCGCAAGCATGCGCTGTCATTCAAGAATCACAAAGGCAGCATTCGAGGACAATTGAGAATTCTCCTGGATGGTGCGTGCGTTTACTAACTTTAATCTTACTGCTTGTGTATCAAGCAGCCAGACCCGGAACAGTTGGACAAATATAAGTTCTCTGGAAGGAACGAACGAACGAAAAAAAGCAGGAACGAACCCGCGACACAGCGCAGCAAACAATCGCTCAGCTACTACGCCAACCTTGCCGTCTTTTCATCCAGTTTATAGGCAGCTCTAGCTATCTATTTTGTCTAAGCTGCTTGACAAAAATCAATGTGCCTCACGAAATTGTGAAACTGAAATGCCTTTTACAATTTTATCAAAAACCATACCTAATAGTAATATGATTTAATTTCACAGTAGACACTTATATATATATTATGTCAGTGCGAATGGAAGAAAACATTAGTGGCTTAATTTTTAAATTTAAATTTTGATTTTATTACCTAGATTTAACTTTTTATTTAATTTTATGAGTAAAATCTAAAACATTACATTTATACTCTTAAGCATACATTTTCTTCAATAGTTATCTTTAAAAACGCTAATAAGCAGGCAGCAGGTACAGCGCAAAAAGAAAAATAATCTAACCATAACAATCATTATGCGACGAACTCAACTCGTTAACAAAATAATATTATTAAATTACCATTAGCAATGGTCTAAAATTACCACTCAGTGGATACCAAATAGCAGGAAACGACAACGTGGCAGGCCCAGAAGGAGATGGCGGGATGGGCTCTTTCGCAAAGGATTGGCCTACAATCGCACTAGACCGCGAAATGTGGAAGGAGGGAAGGGAGGCCTTTGCCCTGCAGTGGGACAACAGGCTTATAATAATAATAATAGTGTAGATATGGTATGGTTAGAATGCGGCGCGGCGGCGCTTCCATACCATTCGGTCTGCGCGTGAGAGAGACGAAATAACAACAAGATGGGCAATCCACCGGGTTTAAACCCGGTGCTTTGATAACAACCCGATAAACATCTGCAAGCACCCATAAACACCCAGAAAATTGGGTGTCTATTTGATTTGATGAAATTAAATTAGTGATGTTAAAAAATATGTTTTAAAAGCGATTTTCATTCAGTTCATGTCTTTGTAGGCAACATTAGTTAGATCAGGGAGGGTAAAATAAAATGGTACGAGATAAAAACGAAATTTCTAAAATCACATTTTCTATTATTTCAACTTTTGAATAGCTTATTTTATGTTGTAGTGTGTAATTAGCGTTGAAGACTCGAGTGTAAGCATGTTAGTTGTCATATTCTTCATTTGTGTTTTGCTTTAACATCTCAGTACTTGTCTAAGTCCAGAAATAGTAAAAAAGTGTATGAAAACAATACGTGATGACTCGTTCGAAAAAAAGGGCCACGTACTGCCAGAGAGAACTGATATTCATATGAGCCCCTCATCGTCTGTTAACGTCATTCATTTTGAGGACGCCGATGAGATTGATCTCACAATAACACAATTTGCGAATGCTATATTTGTATCAGGGACACCATTATCGATAGTGGAACATTATGGATACAACTTTTCGAAAAATTGCAACCAAATTTCAAAATGCCTTCACGTAAAGGCATTAACGAAATACTTAGAAAAAGTGTATAAAGAGATGCGTCTAGAGTTAGATGAGGAATTAAACGCTTGCAATTACTTGCATCTTCAGTGAAAAACCCTTTACCATGCGGGTTTTGGAGCTAGGGTGCTTGAGTCAAAAAAAAAATCCAACTTTCTTTGGTAGTGTGGACCAGTAGTACCAACACTACCCCAAGTATAATTTATTCACAGCTAGATGTTTGCTTACACCGTTGGATACGAGATTACAAAAAATATTTAATGCTAGGACCCTATATGAATCGCGGAGAATCTTAACACCGCGATTCAGAAATCGCTCACAATTGTACAACGCCATCTAGTGACGCGTAAGTTAACAAAATTCGACATTACCATTGCGATCGCGTTTGTTTACAATTTTAAATGAGATATTAATGCTACGCGGTTCAACATCAGTGTGACGGCCGGAGTAACCTGAGAAATGAAGGAATAATAAACTTTTTGATATAAAAACCGCAACCTGCATATATAAAAAGCTTAAACACGGAAACTAATGCACACACTAGTAAATATCTAAGTCAAGAAATTAAGAAAGTAATGAGAGTGTATGGGGTAAATAAGTTTTTTGTCCTCATTGGTGACAATGCTAGAAATATTCAAAAAGCATTTAGATTAATTAAAGTTAAATATGAACATTTTGTTGCTCTCGGTTGCTGTGCGCATGTTCTAAACTTGTGCCAAGATTGCTTAAAGGTAAAAAACATTAAAATTCTTGTAATGGAAGCCTTATAAATCTAATAAAAACTGTTAAAAAGAGCCAACGACTAAATTCGCTACTGACAAAATTGAGTCAAAACCAGGATTCTGCACGAACATTAAAACTACCTTGTGTTACTAGATGGGGAAGTCACGTTATTTCGTTAAAAAGTTTAAAAACAAACAAGATAGCCTTGCAAAGAATGGCTGTTAGTGAAGATGTGCTGATTGCAAGGGATATTAAAAATCTAATTTTAAATGATGATTTCTGGAGGAAGACTTATGAATGTATAAGTATTCTAGAACCTATTACTGAAAGCATATTTAACTTGGAGGGAGATCAGTTTGGTGTATCCACAAAGTATACATTACGTTTAAAGATATACTGGCTAAAATACGTTCCGCATTGCCTCATACTTCAATGTTGAACGAAGAAGGCAAACAGCAAATTCTTACATCAGTCGCTGATAGGCGCAAAATGTCCATTAGACCAATTCATTTGGCAGCGTATATGCTGGATCCTTCAGCTCAGGGTGTTGAACTTGGAGGCTCGGAGAGCTCCCGGCGCGGGAGGCCCGGGGCTGCTGCGGTGAACGGAAAGTTCTTCCGCAAGCGGTCCTGGCCAGAGGGCGACCGAGGGTCGTCGTCAGAGGAAGAGCTGGCCTCGGCTCGCAAGATCCCCACTAGCAAGCGTGGAGGGATCCGTGGCAAGGGGCGAGGCCTCTCTGCCACCGAGAGGTCGGCGCGGCTTGCCGAGGATGGGCGCCACCCGGGGGTGGCCGGTCGCGGGGTGGCCCGTTCGGGCTCCTCTGGCGACGAGGCTGGCGCAGACGGCGGCTCCGATGCGGAGCGTAAGGCCGGTTTCGCGAAGGAGGTGGAGGCGGCGCTGAGGGCTGTCTCATACAAACAGAAGCCCTCCACCAGGCATAAGGCCATGCCCGCAGCAATCGCCTCCATCGTGGCGTCAGCGGAGGCCAGATATCCCCAGAGGCCCCCGTCAGACGAAGTGGCCAAACTGCGGGCGGAGGTCGCTCGCCTGACGGCCGCCACAGAGCTTCTCCAAGAGGAGAACCGCAAGCTCCGAGCAGACTTGGCCGGTCTGCGCGAGTCCGCGCCCCAAAATGGGGGCCAGCAGCAACTAAGCCAGCCCGTGCCGGTTGAGAACCAGGTCTTGAACCTGGTTCGGCAGGAGCTGGCTGCCTTCCAGGCGCGGTTCTCCGTCCTGGAGGGCATTGTACTGCGCCCCCCCTGGCGGCAAACAGGGCGCCCCCGGGACCGAGGGCGGCCACATATGCGGCTGCTGCGGCCTCCGCACCGGGGCCGGCTGGCCGGCCCTCCGGCAGGGTTGCGTCGGCCCCCGAAGGGCCGGCTCTGGCGAAACCGGCTCCGGCCAAGAAGGCGGCGGCCCAGAGGCAGGGCAAGGCGGCAGCGCAAAAGAAGGGCAAGGTGGCGACTGTGCCAGCGCCACCCGCGAGACAGTCGTTGACTGGCGCGTCATGGGGTGGAGACCTATTCCGACCACCGGTACATCCGGTTCGACGTCTCCACCCAGACCTCAAGCGCGCCGGTCCTACAGGCCCCGAGTGGTCCGCGATGGGCGCTGAAGCAGCTGGACCGGGAGCTCCTCCTGGAAGCCTCGATCGTGCAGGCCTGGGTGTCATCACCAGCCAGGCCTGCCGACATCAACAACGAGGCGGGTTGGTTCCAGGAGGCCATGTCCGAGATTTGCGACGTGGCAATGCCCCGAGTTCGGCCAGTGACGTCGGGCGCCAGGAAGCGCCCGACGTCAGGTGTACTGGTGGTCGCGAGAGCTGACGTCTCTGCGTGAGGCGTGCGTTGCCGCGCGGCACCGGTACACCAGGCATCGCAGGCTCCGCATCCGCCCTCCGGATGCGGCAGCCATTGAGGCGGAGCTTTACGAGGGGTACAGAGCGGCGAAGACCGCCCTCCAGGAGGCTGTCCGGCGGGCCAAGAACCTGGCCCGCGAGGAGATGCTGGAGTCTCTGAACGGAGATCCGTGGGGGCGCCCTTACAAGATGGTGCGGGACAAACTCCGCACCCGGGCCCCCCCGCTGACGCAGAGTCTCCGGCCTGAGCTCGTGGAGGACGTGGTGAGCGCTCTGTTCCCTTCGCGAGGGAGGCATCCTCCCCCGCCTATGGCTCCGCCGCCGCTTGCGGTGCCGGAAGCGGACCACACCGATGACGACGTTCCGGAGGTGACTGGGGTAGACCTGAGAGTGGCGGTACGCAGGCTGAAGGCCAGAAATACCGCCCCGGGACCCGATGGCTTGCCTGGCAAAGCCTGGGTCCTGGCCTCTGAGGCTCTCGGGCCTCGATTGGAAGGGCTCCTAAGCGCATGCTTGGAGAGAGGCCAGTTCCCGCTTCGTTGGAAGACGGGGAAGCTGGTCCTCATCCGGAAGCCAGGGCGCCCTGCGGACTCTCCGTCCGCATACCGGCCCATCGTGTTGCTCGACGAGGTGGGCAAGCTCTTTGAAAGAGTTATTGCTAACCGCCTCGCCGGGCACCTCGCGGGGATGGGGCCGGATCTTGCGGAACACCAGTTTGGTTTCCGCAAGGGGCGCTCGACGGTGGACGCCATCATGCGCGTGAGTGCCCTCACGACGGGGGATGCGGTTTCCCGGGGCGGGGTCGTATTGGCGGTGTCTCTTGACATCGCCAACGACTTCAACTCCATGCCCTGGAGCTGCATTGGGGAGGCACTCCGGTATCACCGGGTGCCGACCTACCTTCGTCGTGTGGTCGGGGACTACCTGACGGATAGGGCCGTCATCTACCCCGGTCAGAGCGGAGAATGGAACCGGCGAGAGATGTCGTGCGGTGTTCCACAGGGATCGGTTCTGGGGCCGGCCTTGTGGAACATCGGTTACGACTGGGTGCTGCGCGCCGACCTCCCTAGCGGCGTCAGCGTAGTCTGCTACGCTGACGACACGCTGGTACTGGCACAAGGGAGGTCGCACGAGGCGGCGGCCGAAAACATGACACGCGGGGTTGCGATAGTCGTGGAGAGGATCCGGCAATTGGGTCTCGAGGTGGCATTGCACAAGTCCGAGGCCATGTGTTTTCATGGGCCTCGGAATGCGCCACCGTCGGGATCCCTACTGACGGCGGGAGGGGTTTCCATCGGCGTCGGGTCGACGCTGAAGTACCTGGGACTCGTCCTCGACAGCCGGTGGAACTTCGTGGAGCATTTCCGACGTTTGGCCCCCAAACTGGAACGGACAGGGGCTGCCTTCAAGCGGCTCCTGCCCAACCTGGGGGGTCCAAACGCCTCCTGCCGGAGGCTCTACGCGGGGGTTGTGCGGTCCATGGCCCTTTACGGGGCCCCGGTGTGGGCGCGTTCTCTGAGGCGGCAAGCCGCCCGCTACCTGAACGCGCCCCAAAAGGGGATAGCCCTAAGGCTAGTCCGGGGCTACCGCACGATCTCCGGTGAGGCGGCTAGCCTCCTTGCCGGATTGCCGCCATGGGATCTGGAGGCGATAGTCCTCACACAGAGCACTACGTCGGGGGGAAACTCCGCTGCCGTGGCAAATCGCCGCTCAGCGGACAGACCTCCGGCGCGATCTCATGGTGACATGGAGAGAGCGACTGTCGCAACCCCGTGCAGGACACGCCACCATAGTGGCGATAAGTCCCCTCTTTGAGGAGTGGCTAGAGAGGCGCCACGGCGCCCTCACCTTCCGCCTGACGCAGGTCCTCACCGGACACGGTTGTTTCGGGAGGTTCCTGCACCGAATCGGGCGGGAGGAAACGCCCGGGTGTTTCCATTGTGAGGATCGTCCAGAGGACACGGTGCAGCACACTGTGGAGGCCTGCCCTGCTTGGGCGGAGCAGCGCCGTGTCCTCGTAGAGGCGATTGGCGGCGGCGACCTCTCGCGCCCGGCCCTGGTTCAAGCCATGGTCCGGAGCGAGAGGGAATGGGAAGCCGTCACCTCCTTCTGCGAAGCAGTCATGCTAGTGAAGGAGGTGGCGGAACGTGAGAGGGAAAGAGACTCACGTCCCAGCCGCCGCGGGAGACGCCCTGGGCGTCGGGGGTCACGTGGTGGCCCCCGGCCACCGTAGGCGCGGGCCTGTGGACGGCGAGTTATGGGCTAGCTCGCCGTCCGGCCGTCTTATGACGACAGGCCGTGTCGACGGCGCGTTCGTGTTCCACGCGCGCGCCTCAAAGAGATGTCAGCAACCACGTAGGGGTCCGCACGGGCCGATGCCTGCCAGGGCTGCGGGACTGTTCGAAAGAGATACCGCGGCCCTGGAACACAAAGGGCAAAGAAGGAACATGGATGGGTTTTAGTCAGTACAAGTCTGACACTCCCTTCCGCTCCGCCCAGAGCGGAAGGGAGGGGAAAAGGAAATATTTTTAGGATGGGAAATCATCAAATGACCCCCGTCATTTGATGATTTCCCATCCTAAAAAAAAAAAAAAAAAGGGTGTTGAACTTACTCAAGATGAAGAACTTCAGCAACTAAGTTGACATAATGTAATGGCCAAACTGGCTTGTTACAAAGCTAAAGAAAACTTTTGGGCCAGACAATTTACATGGAATTCAGTGCATTGAGCATTTGAGCCCATTGTGTGGTGGAAAGGAATCTGTAGTTCGTCTGAGCTAAGCAAAGTAGCGGTACGCATCCTGTCAGCTCCGTGTACATTAGCAGCAACCGAGCGTTCCTTGAGTATTCAAGGATATATACATAATAACAAAAGAAATCGACTTTCAACAGAAAGAGCCGCAAAAATTTCATACATTTGTTACAAATGGAATCTTAAACATAAACTTAATAATGAGAACATTCAGTTAGATGAAGAAAATGAAAACGAAAACATAATAGAGAGTTTTATAGACCAACTTAATGAGAGCTATGATGAAAATGAAACTGGAATAGAGAGTTCTATAGACCCGATAATATTGGACGACTACAACGAACCTACACCTTCAACGTCAGGGGAAGCCAGACAGCTTTTACATTTTGTCGTCTGTAACAATGATAATGGAGAATCCGATAGTGATTGATTGTTAAGTAGGTCATTTGTTTTTGATTAGTACCAGAAAAAAGATTTTTCTTGCTTTATTTTATTTCACCTAATTATGTATAATTCAATAAAAGAATATTAATTAAAAACTGAATGTCATTTATGTATAAAAATCATTTACACCCGAAATTTGGGTGGAAATCGGGTGTTTATCCCAAAACACCCGGTTTAAATCCACCTGGGTTTAAACCCGGGTGGGTGGATTGCCCATCTAAATCATCGGACCCTCTCGCACGATTCGCAGCGTTCAACTTCTAATAGTTCAAAGTCCAGAGCTTCATGAGCGGCCGTGTGTACATCAAATTAAGTAACTTTACGCAAAAATAATTGCAAACGACTTTTTTTTAACACTCGATGGAACGCACTCAAAGCATTGTGCTGATGGATGGATTGAATAGTACGGGAGTCGTGGAGGTGTTTAAAGTAAAAATCTTACATTAAAAACATTATTTAAAAAAACTTGTGCAAAAGTTGGAACTTTGACCCCAATATCTACGTAACTAGAAGGTTCCCAGGTATGGACCCGGGTATGGTATGTATGGTATGGTCCAGAACAAAAAAATGATCGCGAAGACGGGGAGACAAGTGCCTTTCGGCTTCGTTAGGGGTCTATTTACACCCTTTATTATTCTTGTAGGAAAATCTCTCGTAACTAAACTTTTGCTTGGAACACATAATTATGAAAATATCAATTAGAAGAAGCTACTTAAGAAATAGGAACATAAACTTATGGCATTTAATTATTCATTAGAGCTAGATTACATCTGGTATAAAAACTTGTGATGCAGCAAAAATAACTTAGTTTTATACTTACACTGGCGGAAGACCTAGAGAAATGTTAAGAGCTTTAACGTCTTACGACATTTCATACAAACTTTCAAGTGATTTTTTTTCGAAATAACAGAACCGATTTTAATGAAACTTCGTCCGCATTTGTCGGTCGGTTCAGTCATTTCGAAAAAAAATCACTTGAAAGTTTGTATGAAGTGCCGTAAGACGTTAACGCTCTTAATATTTTTCTAAAAATGTTTCTTTTACGGTACCGATACTGAAAATGATACATTTAAAAGAACGAAACTTGTTTGAGATTTGTCAAGGATGAAGTTATTTTCAGTGTCTTGGAATTTTTAATAATTGAAACTTGTACATACATTCCACGGTTTTGGTACAAGATACATTCCACGTTTCTAACAATAAAGTAATGATAGGTGCAGATGAAGAGAAAATGGTTGGGTCACAAGAAGATGTGAGATGAAGATAAACAGTAGGTAAGTAGAAGTACAAGCAAGTAATTAGTGATGTTCTCTTTTATTAAATACAAACACACATAAATATACGAATCAGTTTAATTAAATTTAATATTGGACAAAAAAAAAGAATCTTTCAATCCTTGAAGAGTCTTAAGAAAATCACTCGTTGGATAACTCCAGAAAATCTTTTTCAAAGAAAACATAGGGATTTTCAAAAACTAGCAAATGTAAACCTACAACTTTTATCAAAAACATTAAACAATAACAATATTTCAACATAACGAGTTGCTAATCATCTAATCGAAGACCAGGCTTACTACTATAATATATAATTAGATAATTTGCTAATCACCCTTTACGGGGATCATATAAAACCAAGCACAATTCTGACAGGAATCATCAGAGTTCATTGAGCTTTCTTTGCGAAAGTACCTTGGTCGTGATTGTAAAGACAATATTTTAACATTCCAAAATGCTGCCATCCACTATTTCGAGTCAGGCTTCGGCACCAACTCTTTATAATGTTGGCAACGGCGGTGTGATGGATTGTGGTGTCAGTGATTTTAACCAAGTTGATAGCAATAATATGTTGCAGAACACTAAGGTAATTTGATTTTCATACTTCGTCATTATCGCCTTTCAGCTTTTAGTCTAACTGGATGTAGCTGAATACCAGTTTTTACATAATTGTTTTTATCCAACTTTAACTTGTCTTATCATAACCCATCCTATCGTCATAACTTTGAAACGATGTGTCCCTGTTCGTTTCTGCCCATTTCAAAACTTCATGTTCTATATTCAGCGGAACTTATAACAAATTCTATTGTTCTCAGCCCCTGGAGTGGAAAAAATTGCCACCCCACAGCGTTGCGTCTGTACCAGCATCTGACAATGTCTCCAGTGAGTACCACGTCCCCACCAGCGTCAACAACATCCAGAATGGTGACAACTACAACACTGTCAACAACGGAAACAATGGCAACAGTATCAAAATCATCAGCAACCAAGTCGTGCACCCTCCAAATTACATGAACATACCTTATCAGACAAATGGTGTTTCTAATGGGTATATCTCTTTAAATCCTACTAACCACCCACAAATCATCAACGGGCAAAATTTTCTACCCACACAAAATGGGCAGATTATCGGAGGGCCTGGCTGGCCCAATCAGTCGGATCAATCTTGCAAGAAAACAACTGGAGGAGTCAAGAAACAAAAGCGCATCAGAACTGCGTTCACAACCCAGCAGATAATGGACTTAGAACAGGAGTATGCTAGGTCCCGCTACTTAAATCGCGCTCGAAGATTTGAACTCGCAGACGTCTTGCGTCTGGACGAACGCACTATCAAGATTTGGTTCCAGAATCGCCGCATGAAGGAGAAGAAAGACACAGCAGAGAGAATGGCAGAATCCGAAGAAGCAAGCACATCTCAGTCGTCGCCAGATGTTAACAACATTCAGATGCCGATGCTTATTCACGAGCAATATCCCGCATTTAAAAATGGAGTCCACCAGGGTAACATTTACGTGGAACAGTACCCAGTTACGTCGACCCCTGTTTCGACGCCAGCAACGAGTTTACCAACCTCAACGGCAGTTCAGTCTTCGGCACAGAGTACGTATGAGACTTTTATGCCAGAAGAATGTCGCGAACAGCACCAGCAGGTGCCTTCTTACCAGTCTTCGTACACTCAACCCCAGGAGTTGCCACCTGTTGAACCTCAAGCTGGACCTTCCACATCAAGTGCTCCTAGTGGAGTTGTTGTCAAGAGCTTTGAATTCTCCTGGCTCAAGTCTATTAGTGATGAAGAGGATCAATTTTAAATAGTTATCATTGTAAGGTTGAGATTGTAAATATTTTCATTAATAAATTGATGCAAAAATACACTCTAACTTTTTCTTTTTTCACCCATAACATCACGCCTGTTAGGTGAATAGGAAGTATACAGTACACTGTCAGCAACGAAAGTCCATGAACAGATACTAATTTACGAAAGACCTGAACACTAAAACGGACCATAAATCACTTACCAGAATAGAGTACAAAATAAGGTTATCATTTCAATACTCCAAAAAGAAAAAAAAATCACTAGACCAACGAGGCAGTAATATTGTCAATTCATAAATATTGCGCTATTTACGAGGACTATAACTAAACATGTTTTTAGCAATGGGTTATAATAATAATAATAATAAAACGTTTATTTCAGATACAATCCATAAAGCATAATAGTAAATTAAATAGTCAGTGTACAAATATAAAAATTACCAAAATTAAATAGTTCAATTAATAGCAAATACAATAGAAATGAAGATGCAAAACAATTACATAGATTAACTTAATTATTCAATGTCAATATAAGATATTATTATTTCAATCAATCAAGTAAATTAGAAAAAGCACAAACATAATACATAAATAAATAATATGTCAGTATTGTCCGGTATGTAGACACATCCATTTATGTTGGATCGGACAGTCTGTGCGGGAAGCAATCATCTTGAGGATGCAATTGCTACTGTGTCTCACTCGTCTCAACAAAGATGCAACCTTCTTTCGAATTATAGCTGGATAGCCATCCGTGCGAGCTACTGCAAACATTAGCGACGCACTGCAATAGGCAGGCAGTCGCATCAGCATGCTAAAGATGTTGTTATATTGAACGCGCAGGACACTGGCAGCCCGACGGGTATGATTTACACATAGACTGATCGCGAAAAAAGAAATGAAGTTATGTTATGAAGCTCCTAAAAAGTTCTTCAGATTGTGATAATAAGTGTTTTACGTAGTTGCGGGCTGGTCCACTTAGATTTATCATAAGTGAGCAGCTCAATATATAACAGCATTCATGTACTCGCGAGTTACTGACGGTCTGCCACGTTTCACACTTATGCTAATAAGGTTGAAAAGTGAAAAGTGGTCGACCGTCAGTGAGTGATATCTACAACTAGCGACCCGTCCCATCTCGTTCGGTTTCACGACTTGACAAAACATCATGACTTATTTATAATGTGAATGCATGTTTAAACCACACCTGCTTCGGAATAAATTGTTTAAATAATGGTGAAAACTGCATAAAAACTCGTTGTACAGTTTAGAAGAACATCACAGTCACAGAGCAGACACGAAAAACAACTTTATTAGATGCATAGATATTATTGATATAATATATGTTATCAGTTAGTTAAAATATTCATAGAAAGCTTTGTTGGTGACAGTAACAAGTTATTATTTAAGATTAACAGTCACGACACACATAGGTACTATTAGGTATACCTCTGCTTAACCCTTCGGGAATTACAGGCGTGATGTATGTACATAGCGATGTAGATAGTACAAAACAATTGAAACAAAATCAGATAATAGTTAACTAGTCCTAACGGACTGTTGATATTGTTGATTTGTTTTGTAAGAGCAAATATTGACATTTTAGGGTAAGCACGACTATCAGGAAGTATTTGATTGTATAAATTCCAGATAGATAATAAAATTACAGGTGTAATTTTGCGCGCAGGTTTGACGATTTTCAGCCTCCCGAACAAGCCGGATTCCGAAAAGGCTTTAGCACCGTAGACCACATACATACGCTGCGGCAGGTTATACAAAAGACCGAAGAGTATAACCTGCCTCTCTGCTTGGCGTTTGTGGACTACGAGAAAGCCTTCGATTCGATCGAGACTTGGGCTGTACTGCAGTCTCTCCAACGGTGCCAAATCGACTATCGGTGCATCGAGGTGTTGAAGTGTTTGTACAAAAACGCCACCATGTCAGTCCGACTTCAGGACCAGACCTCAGATCCTATCCTTCTGCAGCGAGGTGTAAGACAGGGAGACGTCATATCTCCGAAACTGTTCACCGCTGCACTGGAGGATATCTTCAAGGTTCTGGACTGGAGAGGGCTAGGCATCAACGTCAATGGCGAGTACATCTCTCACCTTCGGTTTGCCGACGATATAGTGGTCATGGCTGAGACCATGGAGGACCTCAGTACAATGCTCGATGACCTTAGTAGAGCTTCCGAAAAAGTGGGTCTTAAAATGAACATGGACAAAACCAAAATCATGTTGAATACCCATGTAACACCCACTCCTATCAAGATCGGAGACTCTACACTCGAAGTTGTAGACGATTATGTCTACCTTGGACAAACGATCCAGTTAGGTAGGTCTAACTTCGAGAAAGAGGTCAATCGTCGAATCCGACTCGGCTGGGCAGCGTTCGGGAAGTTGCGGGGTATCTTCTCGTCCAACTTACCGCAGTGTCTCAAGACGAAGGTCTAGACCAGTGTGTGTGGCCTTATCAGAAGTCTTAAAGTCACAAAAAGGGCAATGGAGAGGGCTATGCTCGGAGTTTCCTTGCGTGATCGAATCAGAAATGAGGACATCCACAAGAGAACCAAGGTAACCGACGTAGCCCGAAGAATAGCCAAACTGAAGTGGCAGTGGGAAGGCCACATTGCTCGCAGAACGGATGGCCGATGGGGCCGAAAAGTTCTGGAGTGGCGACCGCGAACCGGAAGACGCTGCGTTGGAAGGCCTCCCACTAGGTGGACCGATGACCTGGTGAAGGTTGCAGGAATCCGCTGGATGCGAGTCGCACGGGACCGGTCAATTTGGCGACACTTGGGGGAGGCCTATGTCCAGCAGTGGACGTAGAAATTACCAGTGAGTGAACTGCCAATTTCTTACAACAGGGATACATAATTTATATCAAAGCTAATTTTATTGTTTCCATAAAATACTCGAGTGCATCCGATGCATATCACTTGTATAAAATAGAGATGGCGGTATTATCCGCTCTACATGATATCAAAGTTGAGTTGTGAATTTTATCGAGTTGTTTTCTTATTGACGTTACATTTACTTGATATTGGTATTTTTTTAATCCAGACTTATTATTTTATGAATCAGTATAGATGTTTTATTATTAGTTTTTACATTTTGATTAATTCTACTTAGGTTACTAGTTAGTTTTTCCCCAATGTAATCTTTAGTGTCACTTTTTTTTCATATTATACCAAAGTACAACGTTGATAAGTTAATAACCCTTAATTAATATATTCTGGTATGTGTCTCATTACACGAAGAATTTAATGAATGTACCTCATTATAATTACGAAAACAGGTATCATTGCGTATTCATATTGATATGCAAGTGCCAACGCATGAGTAAACGATTTTTAATTATTTGTAATTTATGTATTCCTTAAATAGTAGTTATATTAATTGATATTCGAACGAAATTCTGATGGATATTAGTAGTAGTCATAGGAGAAATTTTTGACATAACTAGCCGTTAATTAGATAAGATTATATTCGCATTAACCACACTTAAAATGTTCCTTAATTAAATATATTAATAATAATAATAATAATTGGACCCTGCTCCCGCTACCGGCGGACCACTATTTTTTATATTTTTAAATGTTTTTTTTATATGGTTTTTGTTAAAAAATATTTAAAAATGTAATTAGTATGTAAGGAAATAAATAAAGGAAATAATAATAATAAATTGTGACGTAGCTACTCGACCAAAACCAGCCGTACCAGCCTGGCAGCGCAGGATCGAGTGCCGCATCGACGGGGCCAGGGTACTCATCGGCAAACTACACTGCTTCAGGGAGGGCAATACACGACCACGTGTGATGCGTTTTGTAAGGCGGGCATTCTCGGGGACTGGAATCAGTCCTCAAGAATACATGTCCCGTGTCACAGAGCGCATCGACTTCCTGAAGCAGAAAGTTTATGCATGGGCGAACCGTATTCGGAGGTATAAGCGGCGGGTTGATCGATACTCACAGAATCGCATGTTCCAGAGCGATGAGAGGTGGGTATACAGAGCTTGGGAGCGACCTGACCAGAATATGACAGACATGTGCCGCCCGGATGATGCTGCTACGAGTTCTTTCTGGCGCAGCATCTGGTCGGTACCCGTCTGTCATACTGAGGCTGACTGGATGCGTGATGTCGAGCAGGTGTGTGAACCTATCCCAGAAATGGAGCCAATTTTGATAACACCTTTAGATGTAGCCAGAGCAGTTCGTCCGTTACCGAATTGGAAGTCACCGGGACCGGACGGACTGCACAACTTCTGGCTCAAATGGCTTAGCAGTTCACACACTTGCCTGGCATCCCAATTCCAGTCATCCTTAGAGTCTGGGTCCCTACCGCAGTTTTTAACAACAGGCGTTACCCACCTGCTCCATAAGTCAGGTAGTCCCGCGGAACCCAAAAATTATAGACCGATCACGTGTTTGTCTACGGTCTATAAACTTCTTACATCCATTTTGAGAGCTAAAATTAATACACACATCGACAAAAACTCCATTATGTCTGCCTCTCAAAATGGATGTAGGAATGGGTCCCGCGCCACTAAGGAGCTACTCCTCATCGATATGGCCATTAGCCAACAGGTTCGTCGATCCCGCAAGGATCTGTCTACATGCTGGATAGATTATAAGAAGGCCTACGACTCGGTGCCACATACATGGCTCATGAGGGTGCTGGAGTTGTACAAGATAGATGCAACTCTACGCGCCTTCCTTGAGTCGTGTATGGGGCAATGGAGGACGGTCCTTCGATATCCAGGATGTCGACAGATCCAGGGGAACGATGAACCTGTATGGATTAAACGGGGAATATTCCAGGGCGACAGTCTGAGCCCACTTTGGTTCTGTCTAGCCCTGAATCCTCTGAGCACATTGCTGGAGGATTCAGGTCTAGGCTACCGGTTGAGGAGAGGTGGTCAGGTCATATCTCACCTTCTTTACATGGATGATCTGAAACTCTTTGCCCCCAACAAATTGCAACTGATGGAGCTACTGAAAGTAACTGAAACTTTCAGTAGCGCCATCAGGATGGAATTTGGTGTGGACAAATGTGCAGTCATGTATGTAAAGCAAGGGGAGATTATGAAATCCGAGGGAATTCAGCTCTCGGATTCCATACACCTGAGAACCCTTTCCTCAACCGAAAGCTATAAGTATTTGGGTATGTCGGAAGCGTTAGGCATTAACGTAACTGACATGAAGCAATCGTTGAAGGAGCGCTTCTTTGGACGCCTGAACAAGGTATTACATAGCCTTCTTTCAGGCGGAAACAAGGTGCGCGCCTTCAACGGTTGGGTCATGCCGGTTTTAATGTACTCTTTCGGCGTACTCAAATGGACTCAGACCGAACTCGATGCCCTGGATAGGAGAGTTCGTACACTGCTTACCGCAAACCGGATGCATCACCCACGATCATCAGTGATGAGGCTGTACATCCCGCGGAAGTGTGGGGGTCGAGGGTTTTTAAACGCGAAGTCCCTTCACAACCGCGAGATGTGCAGTCTCAGAGAATATTTTTTAAAAGTCGAGGTGGGTATGCACCGAGATGTGGTCGCAGTGGACAAGGGACTCACCCCGCTGTCCATGGCTAAAGAGAACTGGCGCAAACCTGAAGTACTTACTACCGATGACCGCAAGGAAGTATGGCAAGGCAAGGAGCTTCACGGGCGCTTCTACCGAGCTCTTCATGGGCCCGATGTAGATTTTCTAGCGTCCGTGTCCTGGTTACGTTTCGGCGATCTCTTTGGAGAAACTGAAGGTTTTGTCTGTGCGATTATGGACGAAGTTATGTTGACGAACAACTATCGGAAATATATTATGAAGGACGGGACGGTTGACGTGTGTCGGGCATGCCACCGTCCGGGTGAGTCTATCAGACATATTATTTCTGGTTGTTCTCGTCTGGCTAACGGCGAGTACTTGCACAGGCACAACCAAGTAGCCAGGATTATTCACCAGCAACTTGCCTTGAAATATAAACTTGTGGAATCTGAGGTACCGTACTACAAGTATGTGCCCGACCCAGTTCTCGAGAAAGACCATGTTACGCTGTACTGGGATCAGTCTATCATTACTGACAGGACTATTGTCGCCAATAAGCCTGACATAGTAGTGATAGACCGATCAGCGCGCCGCGTAATGATAGTCGATGTTACCATCCCGCATGACGAGAACCTCGTGAAAGCTGAGAAAGAGAAACAAATAAAATATCTCGACTTGGCACACGAGGTTGTCGACATGTGGAACGTGAACTCGGCTATCATTGTGCCGATCGTCGTGACGGCCAATGGCCTTATAGCCAAGAGCCTCGATGACCATCTTTCGAAGCTCTCCTTAGGCGGTTGGATCAAGGGCCTGATTCAGAAGGCAGTACTCCTCGATACGGCTCGTATTGTGAGGAGGTTCTTGTCTCTGGAGCCCTAACCACCGGTAGCTTGGACCCTGCTCCCGCTACCGGCGGACCACTATTTTTTATATTTTTAAATGTTTTTTATATAGATTTTGTTAAGAAATATTTAAAAATGTATTATGTATGTTAGAAAATAAATAAAGGAAATAATAATAAAATATTTATTTCATAAAACAAGAGCACATTGCACTGTATACATTGTTGATTATAAAGTTTATCACAACTATAAGCACAATTATATAAACTCTATCCCTTAAACTAGGTCTAGCCTGTATCTTAAGAGATAGGATTCAGCCATATGGGTACAGTAGATAATTAACATTCAATAACAAGTGAAACAGTGTCGATGTTACATAAGCTAAAGTTATTCTATGAAATAAGTGTAGGTGGGTTACTTAGTGTGTTGTGTATGTGAGTGAGAGTTCGTGTATGTGCGTGTTGGTGTGAGTGCGTGTGCATGTGTGTGTGTGTGCATGTTTGTGTAATGGTATATGTGCGTGGATTTTGCGGTTGTATTTTTATTTTTATGAGATGTATGCTAGAAGATTCTCCGTTGTGAGGTAGTCTTGCTGTAGTAGCCATTGAGTAATTATGTGTTTTAGCGTGTGTCTGTTTAAATCAAGTATGTTCAGTGTTTTGTGTAGTTTCTTATATATATAAGTGCCTATGACGTTATATTGGCGTGCGGCAAATGTGGTTTTATGTGTTACACCTGATGGTATGTTTGTGCGTTTTTTTGGGTTGGATCTGGGCATGAGTCTATGAGTTCTGAGGACAGTCTGCAAGATGAATAGCTGTCTAACTGTTAATACCTTACATTCATCATAAAGTTGTTTGGTTGGATATAATTACGGTTTCTTAGACATAACTTTTAGTACGACTCTTTGAGCTCGCTCTGCCCTCAGGAAGTTCGTTTTAATAGCACCACCCCATGCACTGATGCAATACCCTATAATCGACTGGCACAGTGAAAAATAAACCATTTTTAATGTGTCTATGTCAGCCGACTCTCTAAGGGATTTAAAAACATATATAAGACGCATTGTCCTGCTAGTTACCATTTCTAGCTGTTTGTCCCATCGTAGGCCGTCATCTATTTGCAGACCTAGATACTTTACACAGTCACTTCTAGCTAGCGTAGGACATGAACACGGTGTTGGAGAGTTCAGGCAGGAGTGAGCAGTTACAACAAAGCTATGCGGTGGCTTGGTGTTTCGTCGGATAGCAAAAGGAATGTAGCAAGATTTATCTAAGTTTAGTGTAAGTAAATTTCGATGAAACCAGTTCATAATACTATTTAATGCTAATTCTGCCTTAGTTTTAACCTCATCCCAAGTAGAGCCATAGATGATAATTGCAGTATCGTCAGCGTATGCGTAGATCTTGCAGTTTGGTAGCATCATCCTGCAGAGGTCATTAAAAATAAATTTGGAACAATGTAGGACCCAATATGCTCCCCTGGGGCACACCGTATGTCACGGTTTCCACCTTGCTGAGATACGCATCTATTTTAACTTGCTGAGAGCGATTCTTGAGGTAATCTTTAAACATGTCGAGTGTTATGCCACGTATACCCAGATGCTCCAATTTTGAGGTAAGTTTGGGAACAGAAACTGTGTCAAAAGCTTTTGACAGATCCAGAAATATACCTAAACACTTAGCTCCACTATCAAGTTTCCTTGCTACAAATTGTGTAAGATCCAGTACAGCATCTTCCGTCGAAACTCCAGACTTGAAGCCATACTGGTTCTCGGCAATAATGCTATGTTTTTGTAAAAAACCCCTAAGTTGTCTGTTGAGGATCTTTTCAATAATTTTTGAAAGCGAAGGCAGGATGGAAATTGGTCTGTAATTGTTGACACAGGTTCTGTTTCCGCTCTTATATATTGGATGGACTATTGCTTTTTTCAGTCCGTCAGGGAACGTTCCTGATTGCAAACAAAGGTTGCAGATGTAGGTGATTGGTGGCACTAGTATGTGGCGACAGATTTTCAGCAAGGTAGATGATATACCATCCCAACCTATGGCACAATCATTACGTAATTGTAAGATTATTCTTTCTACCTCACCTTCATCGGTGTCTAGTAAAGCGAGAGAGCCAGCTGGAGGGGAAAAATTGGACTTTTCGGATCGATCGGTGCCAGAGAGAGTATTATTACTCAATAATCTACTACTTTGCTATGGGTAAAAATTTTCTTTGGATTGCTTAACCTAATATAATTTTAATATAATTAGCTATAGCTGCGGTCATGTACTACATATAATCATTTATTACCATTTCCCTAAATACGATTGCGTAAAATTATTTGGACTTGAGTCAACGTGAAGTTGCGGAGTTGATTAATCTTTAAGATTTTAGAAACATTAACTATTGAGTGTTTACATCATCAATAAAATAATTGAGGAATTTTAATTGTCTGCATAGACATATCATTATTCCAATTTATTTGAGATTTTTTCTGCAATGACATACCTACCATAGGCAGCCCTACCGATGGATGGGACGTCCTAATCATTCATATCCTATTGGCAAAGTTAGACAACAGTACGATTTTCAAATGGGAAAAAAAATACTAAATACTTTACCTGACATACCTACTCTCGAAGACTTCTTTTCATTTCGGAAAAATCGTGATGACGTGTTAGAAATAGTCAATCGTAATAAATCAGATAAGTTCAATAAAAGTAAAAAAACAACATCAACAACAAAATCGATTGTTGTAACTTCCAAGGAGACTACTCCTTCTTAACAACATAAAGTTGAATGTGCCGTGTGCAAGGGCAGTCACCACCTCCACGAGTGCACGACATTCAAATCAAAGACACCTGAAGATAGGAACTCTGTAGTTACGACTTTAGATTTGTGTCCAAACTGTCTAAGGCCTGGTCATAATAATCAAGGTTGTAAGCTTTCAGGCTCTTGTCGTCATTGTGTAAAGAAACATAATTATTTGCTACACTTACCTCAACCATCTTGTACTCCTAGCAGTACGTCTATATTTATGTCTGTGTTGTCTTCACCAGAACTATTACACACTGCTAGGGTACGCCTATTGAATCCACATACAAATACGAATATTACTGTCCGAGCGTTACTTGACAGCGGGATCAATCGTCCTTGATCACGGAAGGTGTAAAGCAAAGACTCAATTTGACTCCTCAGCCATCAAATGTCGGTATTGTCGATATAGGTAACAACCCACTTATCTAGAGCACAGAACGCTTCGCTCTCCAATTACAATCCACTACCACTTCATTCAAAGTTTCTATGTTTTGCCTCGTTTTGCCAACTATTACAGAAAACATCCCTAAAATTCCTTTTGATACTAATCATCTTAATCTCTGTGAGTTCGAGCTAGCAGATCCTAGCTTCAATGAACTATCTCCAATTGATATGCTTGTTGGTGCTGACCTGTTTTGGGATTTGATAGGTAATGAACAACATTCCATAGGGGCAAGCAAAACTAATCTTCACATAGCGATGTAGATAGTTCAAAAATAGATGTTGTTGTTTTGTAGCTACAAATTCTAAATATCTGTGCATCAAAACAACAAAAAAAATGTCCTAATTAGGTAACAAAACCACAAAAATTTCATATCAACTTCGAACCCTTATCTCTTAAGACAAACAACAAACAAATTAGAGAAAAAAATATCTCGAAATCCCGTCAACAAAGTGATTAGTAGCATATCTATTGTAATTATTGACTTAGATAACTGTTCAAATACTTCTGAATTTACACAGTATGCTTGTAAACAACTTTTAACAATGAAGGGATTATCCCTTTTGTAATAATCAGTGATAGGAATAGGTAGTGCCTATTTGCCTAAACTTCGAAGAACAGAGACAAGAAACGGAGACTTCCTTAGGAATAAATTTTTTCCGAGACATCTGTCCCGAAATTTTGAGACAACACATAAATACATTTAAAAAAATTGTTATTTGGAATAAGTTATTCGTCTATATTTACCTAAAGTTTGCGACTAGATATATCATAATAAATAACATACATAGTCGTTACAACCATAAAATTTTCTGAATTTTTTTTTGGAGAACATTTTGTAAATGACTTGTTGATCGTAATACACAATGAATCACAATGTTTGAATAAGAAGCCGTACACGTTTCGATGTAAATATCTTCTTTCTAGCTCAATCTCGGCTACGTTTAATGAGATTTCTAAAGTCCAAGTGTAAAAAAGGCATTTTGTCTTTAAAATAATAAAACGGTAATTTTTTATCAGTGAAATAAATATGACATAGACATTTAAAGATAGATAAACATAAATTTGTTTCTTAAATTTTTCCTTCTGTACATTTTGTTTCATGGTTTCCAATTACGTCATATTTTAAAATAATATAAATATACATATATTTGTTACAACAATATTGTATGTGTTTTATTTTTCCTTTAGAGCCCATTAATTATTTAATTAACCTAGAGCGATATCGACCGGCGATTTTTGAGCATTTTTTCTTTCGTTTTTTTTTTTGCATAGAAATCTTCTAAAAATCGCCAGACAATATCGGTGGTGTGAAAGGACCCTTACGTTTTTTTTTTTAACTAGTTAATGCCCGCGGCTTTTCCCGCGTGTACTATTGTTTTTGTATCCCATGGGAACTATATTTTTTTTTTAATAGGAAGTAGCATATTCCACACCTTAATCTATATCACTAACAAAATCAGCATTTTCAGTGGAATTGAGTAATGGACATCCATACAAACTATCACATTTATAGACAAACTTTAGATAAATATAGACGAATTACTTATTTCAAATAACACATTTTTTTAAATGTATTTAAATGTTGTCTCGAAATTTCGAGACAGATGTGCCGGAAATAATTTAGTCCTAAGGAAGTCTCCGTTTCTTCTCTCTGTTCTTCGAAGTTTAGGCTAATAGGCACTACCTATTCCTATCACTGGTAATAATGATTGACAGGTCATCTCTCCGTCTCTTTTTAATCTTTTGTTGATTTGGACTCCGCCTCCAATTTGTAGTGTGCAAATAGGGTACTGCGGTTTATTTTAAGTACCTACTCAAATAATATGGATATGTACATAGAGCCTAAGACAAATCATACATTTTTAGTCTAAGATTTCTTGTAAAAACAAACTAGACTTGATAATGGGTGTAGATTTTTTTAAATGAAAAAAAAAAAAAACTAGGTATGTTTTTAAAATTGAATTTTGGGCTAAATATCTGCTGTAATGATATAACTATTTGACATTTTGAATCACAGATTTATAATAGTAACAAAAATGAAACAAGCTTAGCGCGCGGCAACCCTAGTTGTCTATTCAACTCACGTTTATTCAATATAAGCAAACTCAGGCATGGGCCACAGTAAAAGTACTTTGGGCGAAATATTCCACATTCGTCAAGCGTTGTCGTTGCTACTATTCCAGTGTACTTACAGAGATATGTATTTAGACTGATTTTTTTTTATAGGTATGCAGATACCTAGCTTTTAAACAGGGTGTATTTGGGCTCGTAATTGACTACACTTATATTAGGTGTTACTGCAATTTATAACCTAGCTGCTGACCTTGACTTCGTTCACGTGGAAATTTTTATGTGATTTTCAGGAATAAAAAGTACCCTATTTCCTACCCCAGGATATAATCTATCTCCTTGCCAAATTTCATACCGATCCAATCAGCCGTTTAGTCGTGTAAAGGTAACAAATACACTGAGTTACTTTCGCATTTATAACTTTGTCTAACACTGTGACGAAACACTAGGCAAGCGCATTAATATTCTTAAGATATTTATAAAAGAATGGGACATAATGAATTGAAAAGTTTTAAATGCTTTATATTAACAAAATGACCCACGGTCAAGATCAGAATTGGTTTAAAAGTATGAATTAAACCTGTGATATTCATAAAATACTGATTGAAATCCACGTGCTAGGGTTTTTTTTTAATGCACCCGCATTGTACCTACTGCATCGTTCATACTAATGTTACCTAACTACCGAAGCAGAAGCTAAAGACAGCGCTTTAGTGCTGGGAATTCATTTTATCAAACGTCTACTGCGAGTTTAGAGGTAGGAGGGCCTTCCTCTGTTGTTTTACAAAAATTGCTACCGCCTACGCCATCTGTATGATTACAGAAAGGTTAACTCGGATGCTGGGGTCACTAAAATGAAACCAGCTTAACACGTCGCCGTCGCTTTTCTATTGATTTCACCTTTGCTTTCATAGTTTGTAATATACAGTTTATACGCAATATTTTTTATCTAAAACAATCATATCTGCTGATAGGCTAGTGGAGTTGGTGACTCGGACCTCGAATATGTTTGAAATATCCATTCAACGCTCTTGAATAACGACTAAACTGTATAGTCTGAAGCATTACTGATCGTTGGCTCAGAAACCTTGTTTCAAGTAACAATGTCCGTAACTAGATCGCGCTGTTCTTGGTTTTAGATAAAACTGAAAGTAAATAAGAAGGTAATGGAAATGATTTCATTTGATTATATCAGTTAGTTAAAATATTCATAGAAAGCTTTGTTGGTGACAGTAACAAGTTATTATTTAAGATTAACAGTCACGACACACATAGGTACTATTAGGTATACCTCTGCTTAACCCTTCGGGAATTACAGGCGTGATGTATGTACATAGTGATGTAGATAGTACAAAACAATTGAAACAAAATCAGATAATAGTTAACTAGTCCTAACGGACTGTTGATATTGTTGATTTGCTTTGTAAGAGCAAATATTGACATTTTAGGGTAAGCACGACTATCAGGAAGTATTTGATTGTATAAATTCCAGATAGATAATAAAATTACCAGTGAGTGAACTGCCAATTTCTTACAACAGGGATACATAATTTATATCAAAGCTCAACTTTTCTAAAACTTGAAGACTACGAAATTAAATATTCTGACTTGGTATAGGTACTGCTTACCCCAAAACATTATACGGGGTGTAAACAGACCCTTCATGAAGCCTTCAACCAAGCATTCTGTACATCAAACTAAGTAACTTTACGCAAAAATAATTGCTGGGAAAATACTTTTTTTTTTTGGGATGAAAAATCACGTTTTACGGTAGGACTCAATGGAATGCACTCAAAGCATTGTGTTGATGGATGGATTGAATAGTACGGGGGTATGGTATGTATGGTATGTTATAGAACAAAAAAAAATATCGCAAAGACGGTGAGACAAGTGCCTTTCGGCTTCGTTAAGGGTCTATTTAAACCCTTTATTATTCTTGTAGGAAAATCTCTTGTAACTAAACTTTTGCTTGGAACACATAATTATGAAAATATCAATTAGAAGAAGCTAGTTAAGAATTAGGAACATAAACTTATGGCATTTAATTGTTCATTAGACCTAGATTACATCTGGTATAAAAACTTGTGATGTAGCAAAAATAACTTAGTTTTATACTTACACTGGCGGAAGACCTAGGGAAATGTTAAGAGCTTTAACGTCTTACGACATTTCATACAAACTTTCAAGTGATTTTTTTTCGAAATAACTGAACCGATTTTAATGAAACTTCGTCCGCATTTGTCGGTCGGTTCAGTCATTTCGAAAAAAAATCACATGAAAGTTTGTATGAAGTGCCGTAAGACGTTAACGCTCTTAATATTTTTCTAAAAATGTTTCTTTTACGGTACCGATACTGAAAATGATACATTTAAAAGAACGAAACTTGTTTGAGATTTGTCAAGGATGAAGTTATTTTCAGTGTCTTGGAATTTTTAATAATTGAAACTTGTACATACTAGGTACAAGATACATTCCACGTTTCTAACAATAAAGTAATGATAGGTGCAGATGAAGAGAAAATGGTTGGGTCACAAGAAGATGTGAGATGAAGATAAACAGTAGGTAAGTAGAAGTACAAGCAAGTAATTCAGTCATTTCGAAAAAAAAACACTTGAGAGTTTGTATGAAGTGCCGTAAGACGTTAACTATCTTAACATTAATGTAGTTCTACCGCCCGTGTAAGCATAAAACTAAATTATTTTTGATTTTAATGTTTTTCTAAAAATGACAACAAACACACATAAATATACGAAGCAGTTTAATTAAATTTAATATTGGACAAAAAAGAAGAATCTTTCAATCATTAAAGAGTCTTAAGAAAATCACTCGTTGGATAACTCCAGAAAATCTTTTTCAAGGAAAACATAGGAATTTTCAAAAACTAGTAAATGTAAACCTACACCTTTTATCAAAAACATTAAACAATAACAATATTTCAACATAACGAGTTGCTAATCACCTAATCGAAGACCAGGCTTACTACTATAATATATAATTAGATAATTTGCTAATCACCCTTTACAGGGTTATGAGATCATATAAAACCATGCACAATTCTGAAAGGAATCATCAGAGTTCATTGAGCTTTCTTTGCTAGCGTAACTCAGTCGTGATTGTAAAGACAATATTTTAATATTCGAAAATGCTGCCATCCACTATTTCGAGTCAGTCTTCGGCACCAACTCTTTATAATGTTGGCAACGGCGGTGTGATGGATTGTGGTGTCAGTGATTTTAACCAAGTTGATAGCAATAATATGTTGCAGAACACTAAGGTAATTTGATTTTCATACTTCGTCATTATCATCGCTTAGCCTTTCAGCTTTTAGCCTAACTAGATGTAGCTGAATACCAGTTTTTACATAATTGTTTTTATCCAACTTTAACTTGTCTTATCATAACCCATCCTATCGTCATAACTTTGAAACGATGTGTCCCTGTTCGTTTCTGCCCATTTCAAAACTTCATGTTCTATATTAAGCGTAACTTATAACAAATTCTATTGTTCTCAGCCCCTGGAGTGGAACGAATTGCCACCCCACAGCGTTGCGTCCGTACCAGCATCCGTCAATGTCTCCAGTGAGTACCACGTCGCCACCAGCGTCAACAACATCCAGAATAACTACAACCCTGTCAACAACGGAAACAACGGCAACAGTATCAACATCATCAGCAACGAAGTCGTGCACCCTTCAAACAACATGAAAATACCTTATCAGACAAATGGTGTTTCTAATGGGTATATCTCTTTAAATCCTACTAACCACCCACAAATCATCAACGGGCAAAATTTTCTACCCACACAAAATGGGCAGATTATCGGAGGGCCTGGCTGGCCCAATCAGTCGGATCACGGAAGATTCATCTCCCAACATCAATCTTGCAAGAAGAACACTGGAGGAGTCAAGAAACAAAAGCGCATCAGAACTGCGTTCACAACCCAGCAGATAATGGACTTAGAACAGGAGTATGCTAGGTCCCGCTACTTAAATCGCGCTCGAAGATTTGAACTCGCAGACGTCTTGCGTCTGGACGAACGCACTATCAAGATTTGGTTCCAGAATCGCCGCATGAAGGAGAAGAAAGACACAGCAGAGAGAATGGCAGAATTCGAAGAAGCAAGCACGTCTCAGTCGTCGCCAGATGTTAACAACATTCAGAGGCCGATGCTTATTCACGAGCAATATCCCGCATTTAAAAATGGGCTCCACCAGGGTAACATTTACGTGGAACAGTACCCAGTTACGTCGACCCCTGTTTCGACGCCAGCAACGAGTTTACCAACCTCAACGGCAGTTCAGTCTTCGGCACAGAGTACATATGAGACTTTTATGCCAAAAGAATATCGGGAACAGTACCAGCAGTTGCCTTCTTACCAGTCTTCGTACACTCAACCCCAGGAGTTGCCACCTGTTGAACCTCAAGCTGGACCTTCCACATCAAGTGCTCCTAGTGGAATATTGACAACTGCTTTGACTTCTCCTGGCTTCAAGTCTAATAACGATGAAGAGGATTGTTAGAGATCAATTTTAAACAGTTATCATTGTAAGGTTGAGATTGTAAATATTTTCATTAATAAATTGATGCAAAAATACACTCTAACCTTTTCTTTTTTCACCCATAACGTCACGCCTGTTAGGTGAATAGGAAGTATACAGTACACTGTCAGCAACGAAAGTCCATGAACAGATACTAATTTACGAAAGACCTGAACACTAAAACGGACCATAAATCACTTACCAGAATAGAGTACAAAATGAGGTTATCATTTCAATGCTCCAAAAAGAAAAAAAAAAGAAAAAAAAAAACTAAATCTAAAGCCTGGGTACACAATAGTACACCCACATTTACCAGTTATGTTTAAGTCCCATGTAGCAGTACCAGGGGGCGAGCTTATTACCATCAAACGGGCACATTTCCAGGCTCCGTAACTACTACTGAAATATTGCTGATGGAAAACCGAGATAACACGACTTCTGGGAATCGAGCCCAGACCTAATGCTCAACAGCTCTTACGATCGAACGAGGCAGTAATATTGTCAATTCATTAATATTGCGCTATTTACGAGGACTATAACTTAACATGTTTTTAGCAATGGGTTATAATAATAATAATAATAGTAAGCTGGCAACACTTACGTCAACCAAACGTCTTTATTTCAGACTTATCAAATTTTTTAAAATATAAATATTTAAAAGTTATACCGGAAGATTTAACCGATACCACCGTTTTATTAATAGCATTTTAAATAAAAATACCAAAATGAAAACGAAATTTAATAGAAAAGCAAAGAAAAAAACCACAATTTGGAATTGACACAATGTGACATTGTCTGTCACAAAAATTTTCGAAGACGAATATAAGATATGAAGATAAATGTTGACGAGATCAGCAGCTGCACGACGCGCACGCCTATTGTCTCCGGACCCGTCGCTCAGCTCCGCCTCGCCGCCGCCGGAATCCAGCCCCATCGTGAGTGCTGTGACACCGGCCGTGGCAGTTGCGTCGAGCTCGAGCGATGAGTATTTCTCTCCGCCGACGACGCCACCACCTGTTCGTCGACGGGGAGGACGCCGGCCGCCGGATGGTTTAGGACCTCGAGGCCCACCGGCCTCTGATAGGGTCCCAGCTCCCGGCGGAAGTGTGCAGCGCATGCGATGGACGCAATCCATCAATGAAAACGTCATGCGCTCATACTATGGGGCTACAGAGGGAGGAAACAACCTGACCGCGTACCGTGTTCGGATGCTCTCTCTGTTTCAGGTGCTTGAGCCAGCTGTCAACGTGTCGGCACAACGACTATCGGATCAGGTGCGAGTCATCCAGCGTAACCGTATGTTGGATGACACTGTACTTGATCGCCTGCGAACTGAAATGCAAAGCAGCCATGTCATTACTCCGTCGGCGCAGGCTGTGGTACTACCACAGTCTAGCACAATAACTAATCGCGATAACGACGTGAGTAATGACATGGTTACTAATGTAAGTACCCAGTGCAATGAGGAAATGAGGAGTGCTTTGGAGGGTGCGATTCGAGAATATCGGTTCATGCAATCCGACCTTAGACCACGCATACCTCGTTTGCCCATGCATAACAAAAATAGGGCGCTGGTGGCTGTTCTGGATTCGCAGTTGTCAAACTATTTTGACAACTGTGAAGACCTCACCGATGCTCACTCAATACTGTATTGTGCGGCTGTAGCGGCATGTCGTGTAGCTCATGTCAAATTTTTTGATGACAGAGCTACACGACCTAAACCAGTCGTGCCGCCATGGCAATACAGGATTGAACGACGTATTGGTGGGGCCAGAGCACTCATCGGCAAACTGATCTGCTTCAGGGAGGGCAATACTCGCCCTAGAGTGATGCGTTTTGTGAGGCGGGCATTCTCGGGGACTGATATCAGTCCTCGAGACTACATGTCCCGTATCACAGAGCGCATCGACTTCCTGAAGCAGAAAGTGTATGCATGGGCAAGCCGTATTCGTAGGTATAAGCGGCGGGTGGACCGATACACTCAGAATCGCACTTTCCAAAGAGATGAAAGGTGGGTATATAGGACTTGGGAGCGACCGGACCAAGGTGTGGCTGACACGCGCATACCGGATGATGATGCCATGTGCTCGTTCTGGCGCAGCATCTGGTCGGTGCCTGTTAGCCATACCGAGGGTGAATGGACTCGGAGGGTTGAGCGAGCGTGCGATCTAGTGCCAGAAATGGGGGCAATCACTATCAGCCCCCAAGACGTAGTTCGTGCAGTCCGTCCGTTGCCTAACTGGAAATCTCCAGGGCCGGATGGGCTGCACAACTTTTGGATTAAATGGTTCACTAGGTCGCACGCTCGCCTGGCGATCCTGTTCCAGTCAGCCTTAGAGTCAGGGTCGCTGCCAGAGTTCCTGACAACAGGCATAACCCACCTGCTCCATAAATCGGGTAGTACTGCGGAGCCCAAAAATTATAGACCGATTACCTGTCTTCCGACGGTCTATAAAGTTCTTACGTCCATTTTGAGAACTAAAATTAACAAACACATTGATGACAATTCTATCATGTCCGCTTCTCAAAATGGATGTAGGAACGGGTCCCGCGGTACTAAGGAGCTACTCCTCATTGATATGGCCATTAGTCAACAGGTTCGCCGTTCCCGACGGGATCTGTCGACATGTTGGATAGACTATAAGAAGGCCTATGACTCGGTGCCACATACATGGCTCATGAGGGTGCTAGAATTGTATAAAGTTGATGCAACTCTGCGCACCTTCCTGATGTCATGTATGGGGCAATGGAGGACAGTCCTTCGCTATCCAGGATGTCGGCAAATCCAGAGGAATAGCGAGCCGATAAGGATAGAGCGAGGTATATTTCAGGGCGATAGTTTGAGTCCACTTTGGTTCTGCTTAGCCTTGAATCCTCTTAGCACGCTGCTGGAGGATTCAGGTCTAGGCTATCAGTTGAGGAGAGGTGGTCAAGTTATATCTCACCTCCTTTACATGGATGACCTGAAACTCTTTGCCCCCAACGATTTGCAACTGATGGAGCTACTGAAGGTAACTGAAACTTTCAGTAGCGCCATCAGGATGGAATTTGGTGTGGACAAATGTGCGGTCATGCATGTAAAGCGAGGGGAGATTGTGGAATCTGTGGGAACCCAGCTCTCGGATTCCATAAATCTTAGATCCCTCTCAGCAACCGAAACCTATAAGTATTTGGGTATGTCGGAAGCGCTGGGCATCAATGTTGCTGACATGAAGCAATCGTTGAAGGAGCGCTTCTTTGGCCGCCTGAAAAAAGTATTTAATAGTCTTTTATCAGGCGGCAATAAGGTACGTGCCTTCAACGGTTGGGTCATGCCGGTTCTGATGTACTCTTTCGGCATACTTAAATGGACTCAAACAGAACTAGACGCCCTGGATAGAAGGGTCCGTACATTGTTGACGGCATATCGAATGCATCACCCGCGTTCTTCTGTTATGAGACTGTATATCCCGCGGAAGTGTGGGGGTCGAGGCTTTTTAAACGCTAAGACTCTCCACAATCGCGAGATATGCAGTCTCAGGGAATATTTCCTTGAAACCGACGTGGGGATGCATCGAGATGTGGTCGCAATGGACAAGGGCCTCACTCCGCTTTCCTTGGCTAAAGAGAACTGGCGCAAACCCTTAGTGCTTGACACTAACGACCGCATGGAGGTATGGCAGAGTAAAGAGCTTCACGGACGCTTTTTCCGGGCCCTGCATGGGCCCGATGTAGACCTATCAGCGTCCGTAGCCTGGCTACGTTCCGGGAACCTCTTCGGAGAAACCGAAGGTTTTGTCTGTGCAATTATGGATGAAGTTATGATGACGAATAACTACCGGAGATTTATTGTGAAGGACGGTACGGTTGACATATGTCGGGCATGCCACCGTCCAGGCGAATCAATCCGTCACATTATCTCCGGGTGTTCTCGTCTGGCTAACGGAGAGTACTTGCATAGACACAACCTTGTAGCCAGGATTATCCATCAGCAACTTGCTCTAAAATACAACTTTGTGGAATCGGAAGTGCCGTACTATAAGTATGTGCCCGACCCAGTTCTCGAAAATGGCAGTATCACATTGTACTGGGATCAATCCATCATCACTGACAGGACTATTGTAGCCAATAAGCCTGATATAGTGGTGGTGGATCGATCAGAGCGGCGCACAATGATTGTTGACATAACGGTCCCGCATGATGAGAACCTCGTGAAAGCCGAGAAAGATAAGAAAATCAAGTATCTTGACTTGGCTCGCGAGGTTGTCGACATGTGGGATGTGGACTCAGCGATCATTGTGCCGATAGTCGTATCAGCCCATGGCTTAATTGCCAAGAGCCTCGACCAATACCTGAGGAGGCTCTCGTTAGGCAGCTGGATCAAGGGCTTGATTCAGAAAGCGGTACTTTTGGACACGGCTCGTATTGTTAGGAGGTTCCTCTCTCTGGAGCCCTGACCGCCGGTAGCTTGGACCCTGTTCCCGATACCGGTGGGCTACAATTTTTTATATTTTTAAATGTTTTTTATATATATTATTTTTAAGGAATATTTAAAAATGTAAACTAATTTGTAAAAATTTAAATAAAGGAAATAATAATAAAACGTTTATTTCAGATACAATCCATAAAGCATAATAGTAAATTAAATAGTCAGTGTACAAATATAAAAATTACCAAAATTAAATAGTTCAATTAATAGCAAATACAATAGAAATGAAGATGCAAAACAATTACATAGATTAACTTAATTATTCAATGTCAATATAACCTTTGGAAGGAGTGGAGGGAGGCCTTTGCCCAGCAGTGGGACAATATGGGCTAGCTATATATATATATATAAGATATTATTATTTCAATCAATCAAGTAAATTAGAAAAAGCACAAACATAATACATGAAATATATATCAAGCTAAATAAATAATATGTCAGTATTGTCCGGTATGTAGACACATCCATTTATGTTGGATCGGACAGTCTGTGCGGGAAGCAATCATCTTGAGGATGCAATTGCTACTGTGTCTCACTCGTGTCAATAAAGATGCAACCTTCTTTCGTATTATAGCTGTATAGCCATCCGTGCGAGCTACTGCAAACATTAGCGACGCACTGCAATAGGCAGGCAGCCGCATCAGCATCCTAAAGATGTTGTTATATTGAACGCGCAGAACACTGGCAGCCCGACGGGTATGATTTACACATAGACTGATCGCGTAAAAAGAAATGAAGTTATGTTATGAAGCTCCTAAAAAGTTCTAAAGATTGTGATAATAAGTGTTTTACGTAGTTGCGGGCTGGTCCACTTAGATTTATCATAAGTGAACAGCTCAATATTTAACAGCATTCATGTACTCCCGAGTTACTGACGGTCTGCCACGTTTCACACTTATGCTAATAAGGTTAAAAAGTGAAAAGTGGTCGACCGTCAGTGAGTGATATCTACAACTAGCGACCCGTCCCATCTCGTTCGGTTTCACGACTTGACAAAACATCATGACTTATTTATAATGTGAATGCATGTTTAAACCACACCTGCTTCCGGAATAAATTGTTTAAATAATGGTGAAAACTGCATAAAAACTCGTTGTACAGTTTAGAAGAACATCACAGTCACAGAGCAGACACGAAAAACAACTTTATTAGATGCATAGATATTATTGATATAATATATCAATCAATCAATCAATCATTTTATTATCAGGCAACTGAGGCCCATAGATAAAAATACACAAAATAATCTTATAAAATAATAATAAACTAATACATATAAAAAACAACCTTATTTAACTAAAACTAGACACGAATCATTGACGGCGTCGTGTTCTGCTGCGTGGTGTCGCGTAACCGTCCTCGGAATCGTCGGTATACGACACCTTTCGGCCAAAAGTCCTCTTTCAAGAAGGTCTGCAGATGGTGAGTTGGAGCTCGAACCACGAACGACTTGAAGTTGATGTTGTGGCGCGATTCCAACCTTACGACCCTCAGAGTCCAGTTGGTCTTCACTCTTAAATACTCCACGACTTCCTCAACCTTCGTGGAGTAATGCAGGCGCGAAATGTACAGCTGCGTCGTAGGCACTGCAGGACGCAGCAGCATGTTGGGTCCACTCGGTGCGGTACCGCACTGGTTACGGGAACAGGGCTTCCTCTTCTTCTTTTCCACCTTAGTGAAACCCTCTTCATCAACTTGGCCTGCTCTCGGCAAAGAGCTATGGACCGCAGTCAGGGCAGTTTGAGCACCCTTTTTGTCCCCTATTTTGAGTGGTCGCTTAGGCTGCGACGCATCAGATTTGCCGGTGGTGACAATAGCAGCGTAGCCACGTAGGGTCGTCGTACCTACGCGTGACGTTTCCGCAGCCGGTGAGGTGCGGGCAAAGACGGCGGCGGGCGGCGCTAGATCAGCATTATCAGCATCTGGTGACGTACTTGTGTTCGCCGATTCAAAACTGCCGATTGATGCATTTTGCGCCCCTCGACGTGTGTTCACCTTTGAGGCCTCCGAATAATAAAATGATAATATATGTTATCAGTTAGTTAAAATATTCATAGAAAGCTTTGTTGGTGACAGTAACAAGTTATTATTTAAGATTAACAGTCACGACACACATAGGTACTATTAGGTATACCTCTGCTTAACCCTTCGGGAATTACAGGCGTGATGTATGTACATAGTGATGTAGATAGTACAAAACAATTGAAAGAAAATCAGATAATAGTTAACTAGTCCTAACGGACTGTTGATATTGTTGATTTGCTTTGTAAGCAAATCAACAATAGCAAATATTGACATTTTAGGGTAAGCACGACTATCAGGAAGTATTTGATTGTATAAATTCCAGATAGATAATAAAATTACAGGTGTAATATTGCGCGCAGGTTTGACGATTTTCAGCCTCCCGAACAAGCCGGATTCCGAAAAGGCTTTAGCACCGTAGACCACATACATACGCTGCGGCAGGTTATACAGAAGACCGAAGAGTATAACCTGCCTCTCTGCTTGGCGTTTGTGGACTACGAGAAAGCCTTCGATTCGATCGAGACTTGGACTGTACTGCAGTCTCTCCAACGGTGCCAAATCGACTATCGGTACATCGAGGTGTTGAAGTGTTTGTACAAAAACGCCACCATGTCAGTCCGACTTCAGGACCAGACCTCAGAACTTATCCTTCTGCAGCGAGGTGTAAGACAGGGAGACGTCATATCTCCGAAACTTTTCACCGCTGCACTGGAGGATATCTTCAAGGTTCTGGACTGAAGAGGCATCAACGTCAATGGCGAGTACATCTCTCACCTTCGGTTTGCCGACGATATAGTGGTCATGGCTGAGACCATGGAAGACCTCAGTACAATGCTCGATGACCTTAGTAGAGCTTCCGAAAAAGTGGGTTTTAAAATGAACATGGACAAAACCAAAATCATGTTGAATACCCATGTAACACCCACTCCTATCAAGATCGGAGACTCTACACTCGAAGTTGTAGACGATTATGTCTACCTTGGACAAACGATTCAGTTAGGTAGGTCTAACTTCGAGAAAGAGGTCAATCGTCGAATCCGACTCGGCTGGGCAGCGTTCGGGAAGTTGCGGGGTATCTTCTCGTCCAACTTACCGCAGTGTCTCAAGACGAAGGTCTAGACCAGTGTGTGTTGCCAGTGATTACATACGGGACCGAAACGTGGTCGCTCACAATGGGCCTTATCAGAAGGCTTAAAGTCACCCAAAGCGCAATGGAGAGGGCTACGCTCGGAGTTTCCTTGCGTGATCGAATCAGAAATGAGGACATCCGCAAGAGAACCAAGGTAACCGACGTAGCCCGAAGAATAGCCAAACTGAAGTGGCAGTGGGCAGGCCACATTGCTCGCAGAACGGATGGCCGATGGGGCCGAAAAGTTCTGGAGTGGCGACCGCGAACCGGAAGACGCTGCGTTGGAAGGCCTCCCACTAGGTGGACCGATGACCTGGTGAAGGTTGCAGGAATCCGCTGGATGCGAGTCGCACGGGACCGGTCAATGTGGCGACACTTGGGGGAGGCCTATGTCCAGCAGTGGACGTCTTTCGGCTGAAATGATGATGATGATGAATAAAATTACCAGTGAGTGAACTGCCAATTTCTTACAACAGGGATACATAATTTATATCAAAGCTAATTTTATTGTTTCCATAAAATACTCGAGTGCATCCAATGCATATCACTTGTATAAAATAGAGATGACGGTATTATCCGCTCTACATGATATCAAAGTTGAGTTGTGAATTTTATCGAGTTGTTTTCTTATTGACGTTACATTTACTTGAAATTGGTATTTTTTTAATCCAGACTTATTATTTTATGAATCAGTATAGATGTTTTGTTATTAGTTTTTACATTTTGATTAATTCTACTTAGGTTACTAGTTAGTTTTTCCCCAATGTAATCTTTAGTGTCACTTTTTTTTCATATTATACCAAAGTACAACGTTGATAAGTTAATAACCCTTAATTAATATATTCTGGTATGTGTCTCATTACACGAAGAATTTAATGAATGTACCTCATTATAATTACGAAAACAGGTATCATTGCGTATTCATATTGATATGCAAGTGCCAACGCATGACTAAACGATTTTTAATTATTTGTAATTTTCGTATTCCATAAATAGTAGTTATATTAATTGATATTCGAACGAAATTCTGATGGATATTAGTGATAGGAGACATTTTTGACGTAACTAGCCGTTAATTAGATAACATTATATTCGCATTAACGACACTTAAAATGTTCCTTAATTAAATATGTTACTCAATAATCTACTACTTTGTTATGGGTAATAATTTTCTTTGAAATGCTTAACCTAACATAATTTTAATATAATTAACTAAAGCTGCGGTCACGTACTACATAGAATCATTTATTAACCATTTCCCTAAATACGATTGCGTAAATTATTTGGACATGAGTCAACGTGAAGTTGCGGAGTTGATTAATCTTTAAGATTTTAGAAACATTAACTATTGAGTGTTTACATCATCAATAAAATAATTGAGGAATTTTAATTGTCTGCATAGACATATCATTATTCCAATTTATTTGAGATTTTTTCTGCAATGACATACCTACCATAGGCAGCCCTACCGATGGATGGGACGTCCTAATCATTCATATCCTATTGGCAAAGTTAGACAACAGTACGATTTTCAAATGGGAAAAAAAAAATACTAAATACTTTACCTGACATACCTACTCTCGAAGACTTCTTTTCATTTCGGAAAAATCGTGATGACGTGTTAGAAATAGTCAATAGTAATAAATCAGATAAGTTCAATAAAAGTAAAAAAACAACATCAACAACAAAATCGATTGTTGTAACTTCCAAGGAGACTACTCCTTCTTAACAACATAAAGTTGAATGTGCCGTGTGCAAGGGCAGTCACCGCCTCCACGAGTGCACGACATTCAAATCAAAGACACCTGAAGATAGGAACTCTGTAGTTACGACTTTAGATTTGTGTCCAAACTGTCTAAGGCCTGGTCATAATAATCAAGCTTGTAAGCTTTCAGGCTCTTGTCGTCATTGTGTAAAGAAACATAATTCTTTTCTACACTTACCTCAACCATCTTGTACTCCTAGCAGTACGTCTATATTTATGTCTGTGTTGTCTTCACCAGAACTATTACACACTGCTAGGGTACGCCTATTGAATCCACATACAAATACGAATATTACTGTCCGAGCGTTACTTGACAGCGGGATCAATCGTCCTTGATCACGGAAGGTGTAAAGCAAAGACTCAATTTGACTCCTCAGCCATCAAATGTCGGTATTGTCGATATAGGTAACAACCCACTTATCTAGAGCACAGAACGCTTCGCTCTCCAATTACAATCCACTACCACTTCATTCAAAGTTTCTATGTTTTGCCTCGTTTTGCCAACTATTACAGAAAACATCCCTAAAATTCCTTTTGATACTAATCATCTTAATCTCTGTGAGTTCGAGCTAGCGGATCCTAGCTTCAATGAACTATCTCCAATTGATATGCTTGTTGGTGCTGACCTGTTTTGGGATTTGATAGGTAATGAACAACATTCCATAGGGGCAAGCAAAACTAATCTTCACATAGCGATGTAGATAGTTCAAAAATAGATGTTGTTGTTTTGTAGCTACAAATTCTAAATATCTGTGCATCAAAACAACAAAAAAAATGTCCTAATTAGGTAACAAAACCACAAAAATTTCATATCAACTTCGAACCTATTGTAATAAGTATCAAAATTAGTAACTAGTAACGCCATCTGTAATTGTTGTGTAAAAACTTTTCTTCCGAAAAATATAGTCTGTTGCGAACTGCTAACGTGTCTTTATAGGTTATGGGCAAATTTACCGGTTTATCAGTTATTTTATAGTATAAAATAGATAAATAGTTACGTTGTTTCGCGAAAACATGACTACGAACTATATTGCGAGTGTGCCAAAGTTAAAAGGCAGAGAGAATTACGATGAGTGGTGTTTCGCGGCCGAAAACTTGTTGGTACTAGAAGGGATGGAAAAGTACATCAAACCTAGTGCAGACTTCGAAGTTAAGCCAGTGGACGACTCCAAAACGAAGGCAAAACTAATTTTGACCATCGATCCAGCATTGTACGTGCATATAAGGAATACCAGGAGCTCGGCAGAATTATGGACAAAATTGAAAGCCATGTTCGATGACTCCGGTTTCTCAAGAAAAATAACCTTACTTCGACATTTGATTTCGATAAGACTTGAAAACTGTGATTCGATGACTACCTATGTCACACAAATGATCGAAACGGCTCAAAGGTTAAATGGCACTGGATTTACAATAACAGATGAATGGGTCGGATCATTATTATTAGCAGGTTTGACAGATCGCTATTCTCCAATGATAATGGCAATAGAACATTCTGGTATTTCGATATAAAGTCGAAGTTACTCGACATGGAAGTAACCAGTGATTTTGAAGGTGCAGCTGGCGGTACGGCGGCATTTGCAGCGAGAAATAAATATAATTCTGGCAGCAGCGGTAAACCAAAGAAATATGGCGGTAACCCAATGTCGAACAAAAAGACCGCGGCAGATACACCAGCAAAAACAATCACTTGTTTCAAATGTAAAGAGGATGGACATTATCGAAATCAGTGCCCAATGTTGAAGAAAAACACAAATAAATGCGTGTTTAACGTTGTTTTCCTAAAAGGAATATAACAAAAACGAATGGTACGTTGACTCCGGCGCAAGTGCACACATGACAGCAAATAAAGATTGGGTAAAGAACATGAACACAACTCCATGGATACCAGAAATTGTTGTAGCAAATGAATTAAAAGTGCCAGTTGTTTGTTCCGGAGAAGTTGACATTATTTCAGAACTTGAATGCAATATTACAGTGAAAGATGTGTTGTGTGTGCCTAGCCTGACAACCAACCTATTGTCGGTTAGTGAGCTCATTCAGAATGGCAATCATGTGATATTTACAAAGAAAAACTGTTATATTAGAGACAAGAACAATGTTTTGGTGGCGACAGCTGATTTATCAGATGGTGTTTATAAATTGAGATTACAATCACAAAGTTGTATGTTGGCTACTACAGCTAGTGCAAAGTTATGGCACAGAAGACTGGCACATATAAACAGCCAAGACATGCACAGAATGAGAAATGGAATTGTTGATGGTTTGTCTTATGATAACTCACTTGACATAACCAAATCACAATGTACTACTTGTTGTGAGGGAAAACAAATGAGATTACCATTTTCTCATGTGGGTGAGCGAAGTACAGAAACTTTACACAGAATCCACACAGATGTTTGCGGCCCAATGGAAACAAGTTCTTTGAGTGGTGCTCGCTATTTCCTGTTATTTGTTGATGATTATAGTCGCATGACTTTCATTTATTTTCTGAAGCAAACGAATGAAGCTTTGAACAGATTTAAAGAGTTCAAATCATTGGTTGAGAATCAACAGAGTAAGAAAATAAAGATGATCAGGTCAGACAATGGACTAGAATTTTGCAACAAGGAATTTGAAGGCTATTTGAAGCAAGCTGGAATAATACACCAGAAAACAAATTGTTATACACCGGAGCAAAATGGACTTTGTGAAAGGAGTAATCGTACAGTTGTTGAGAAAGCGAAATGTTTACTATATGATGCAAATTTAGACAAGAAATTTTGGGCGGAAGCAGCCAATACTGCTGTGTACTTGAAAAATAGATCGATTGCATCAGGATTGGATAAAACACCTTATGAGTTATGGTATGGATCAAAACCAGACTTGAGTCACCTACGTTTGTTTGGAAGCAATATTATGGTGCATGTACCCAAACAGAAACGTTCGAAATGGGACAAGAAAGCTACACAACATATTTTAGTTGGATATGGTAATGGTGTTAAAGGTTATCGTGTGTACAATCCTTCTAAGAACACTGTACTGATCAGTAGAGATATAATAGTGATGGAAGATGTAACACCTATCAAGGAAGTCAGTGAAGAGTCAGCTATTTGGATATCCAATGAAGAAAATCCTACCGACAATTTAGTGGAGGAAAGTAAAGATCCAGTGGGGGAGAGCAGAGATTCAGTGGGGGATCTGTCTAAGAATGCTTCAGAAACAGATTTTTTAGATTGCTCTTCAGGTTCCTCATTATATAGTGATGACAATCTAACACTGACTGAAATAAACACTGAAGATGTTCCAGAACAAGCAGTCCAGACAGTATCAATACCTGAGCAAGTGCCAGATGTGCCAAGTAAGCGTCAGAGAAAGAAGCCTGAGCGCTATGGTATTAACTACATATGTGTTTCCGGTACTGTTCCAGCATCGGAGGAGATTGTATTCTCAGAGGCTCTTGAAGGGCCTGATCGGGAGCAGTGGAAGCAGGCAATGGCTGATGAATTACAGTCATTTGAGGACAGTGACGCGTGGCAGCTTGTGGACCATCCAGGTGATGTGACAATAGTGAAGTGTAGGTGGGTGCTAAATAAAAAGTATGATTTTGAAAACAATGTACGGTATAGGGCTCGATTAGTGGCAAAAGGTTTCTCGCAGAAACCAGGTGTTGATTATACAGATACTTTTTCACCGGTAGTGCGGCATTCTACTCTAAGATTGTTGTTTGCACTTAGTGTTCAAATGAAAATGAGTATAACACATCTAGATGTAACCACTGCTTTCCTTAATGGTTTTTTGAAAGAAAATATTTATATGTCATTACCTGAAGGTTTTGTAAACAAAAGTGGGGGAAAGGTCTTAAAATTAAATAAAGCCATTTATGGGTTAAAACAGTCTTCCCTGGCATGGTATGAAAGAGTTAAAGAAGTTTTGAATAGATTAGATTTCAAAAATAGTCAATATGAACCATGTTTGTTTACAAAAATAAATGGTAAAATTAAAGTGATAGTGGCCCTGTATGTGGATGATTTTTTGATTTTTTCAAACAATGTTTTTGAAACAAATAAATTAAAAAGGGTATTAGGTTCAGAATTTAAGTTAAAAGACTTATGACCTGTAAGACAATATTTAGGCATGAGAATAAATTTAGATAAAAATAAAAATGTTATTACTGTAGATCAACAACAATATATTGAACAGTTAGTTTCTAAATTTCAAATGTCTGATTGTAAAACACAAAGTACTCCAATTGAGCCTAAATTGAATTTAGATAAGTCATCTGATAAGTGTTTACCTGATGTTCCTTATCAAAAACTTATTGGAAGTCTGATGTATCTGGCAGTATTAACAAGACCAGACATTGCTTACTGTGTTAGCTATCTCAGTCAATTTAATAGTTGTTATAGTCACATACATTGGAATTATTGTAAACGTGTATTAAGATATTTACTGCATACTAAAAGTTATTGTTTAAAATATACCCTTAATAACAATAGTAATTTACAAGGTTTTGTAGACAGTGATTGGGCAAGTGATGCTCTAGATAGAAAATCCTATACTGGATTTTGCTTTATGTTGTCAGGGTCTGCCATTTCCTGGCAAAGTAGGAAGCAGAAAACGGTTTCATTATCCAGTACTGAGGCGGAATACACTGCTCTTTCTGAAGCTTCAAGAGAAGCTATTTATCTAAGAAATTTAATGCATGAAATTACTGATGTATTTAATGTAATTGATTTGTATTGTGATAACCAAAGTGCATTGAAGTTAGCCTCGAGTAGTCAGAGTCATAATAGATCCAAGCATATAGATGTGCGTTGTCATTTTATTAGAGATGTTGTAAAGAACAATCTTGTAAAAGTTAAGTACATTCCTACTGAAAGATTTTAAACTATCATGGTCACTAACATTATTATTATTATTCGGTATCTCGGTTCACTCGTGCAAAGCGATGGCGAAATAGATCGTAGTGTAAAGCACAGAATTAACACGGGATGGATGAAATGGCGGCAGGTCACGGGAACAATCTGCGACTCCCGCATTCCCCATAAACTTAAGGGGAAGATTTATAAAACAATGGTTAGACCTGCTGTCTTGTATGGATCAGAATGTTGGGCCACAAAAGGGATGAATGAAAGGCATTTGCATGTGGCGGAGATGAGAATGCTAAGGGGAATGTGTGGTGTTACGCGAATGGATAAAATAAGAAATGAGTATATAAGAGGAAGTCTGAAAGTGGCGCCGGTGACTGAAAAGTTGTGTGGTAATCGGTTGTCGTGGTATGGGCATGTGATGCGGAGGAATGAGGAATATGTTGTGAGGAAAGTTTTGAGTATGAATGTGGATGGGTATATGAGTAGAGGAAGACCAAAGAAACGATGGATGGACTGTATAAAGAATGATATGGCAAGAAAGGAGGTGTCGGATGAGATGACGAGTAATAGAGAAGTATGGAAGAAGAAGACATGCTGCGCCGACCCCAAATGAATTGGGATAAGGGCAAAAGAATGATGATGGTCACTAACATTATTACTACAGGAAACGGGATATTTACCATGTTTACTATTTTTGTCGAGTTCCCGATATTTCGGCGCTGTTGCAAGCACCATGATCACGGATAAACTGAAGTTATTGCGGGTGGGTGTTTATGAGCAGACAAATCGGTCTACCCTCTTTCTTGTTCGTTTTTTGCACTCAGTACCGCTACCACTGTCACTCGCAACTCGATTCTGTTCCCGACATACGAAACTCACTGTGTCCGCTCGCGAACTTTTTTCCGCACTTTTTCGCTTTTACTTCAACCGGGAAGATGGGTTTCAACTGTCGAGAGCTTGGAATCCAGTGGTCCAGCTATGTAAAAACCGCAGTACCCACTGCGGTTTATTTTAAGTACCTACTCAAATAATATGTATATGTACATAGAGCCTAAGACAAATCATACATTTCTAGTCTAAGATTTCTTGTAAAAGCAAACTAGACTTGATAATGGGTGTAGATTTTTTTAAATGAAAAAAAAACTAGGTATGTTTTTAAAATTGAATTTTGGGCTAAATTTCTGCTGTAATGATATAACTATTTGACATTTTGAATCACAGATTTATAATAGTAACAAAAATGAAACAAGCTTAGCGCGCGGCAAGCCTAGTTGTCTATTCAACTCACGTTTATTCAATATAAGCAAACTCAGGCATGGGCCACAGTAAAAGTACTTTGGGCGAAATATTCCACATTCGTCAAGCGTTGTCGTTGCTACTATTCCAATGTACTTACAGAGATATGTATTTAGACTGATTTTTTTTTATAGGTATGCAGATACCTAGCTTTTAAACAGGGTGTATTTGGGCTCGTAATTGAATACACTTATATTAGGTGTTACTGCAATTTGTAACCTAGCTGCTGGCCGTGACTTCGTTCACGTGGAAATTTTTATGTGATTTTCAGGAATAAAAAGTACCCTATTTCCTACCCCAAGATATAATCTATCTCCTTGCCAAATTTCATACCGATCCAATCAGCCGTTTAGTCGTGTAAAGGTAACAAATACACTGAGTTACTTTCGCATTTATAACTTTGTCTAACACTGTGACGAAACACTAGGCAAGCGCATTAATATTCTTAAGATATTTATAAAAGAATGGGACATAATGAATTGAAAAGTTTTAAATGCTTTATATTAACAAAATGACCCACGGTCAAGATCAGAATTGGTTTAAAAGTATGAATTAAACCTGTGGGTATTTATTTAGGTCCGGTCATGATATTCATAAAATACTGATTGAAATCCACGTGCTAGGGTTTTTTTTTAATGCACCCGCATTGTACCTACTGCATCGTTCATACAATGTTACCTAACTACCGAAGCAGAAGCTAAAGACAGCGCTTTAGTGCTGGGAATTCATTTTATCAAACGTAGTAGACGTTTGATAAAATGAATTCTATTGCTACCGCCTACGCCATCTGTATGATTACAGAAAGGTTAACTCGGATGCTGGGGTCACTAAAATGAAACCAGCTTAACACGTCGCCGTCGCTTTTCTATTGATTTCACCTTTGCTTTCATAGTTTGTAATATACAGTTTTTACGCAATATTTTTTATCTAAAACAATCATATCTGCTGATAGGCTAGTGGAGTTGGTGACTCGGACCTCGAATATGTTTGAAATATCCATTCAACGCTCTTGAACAGCGACTAAACTGTATAGTCTGAAGCATTACTGGTCGTTGGCTCAGAAACCTTGTTTCAAGTAACAATGTCCGTAACTAGATCGCGCTGTTCTTGGTTTTAGATAAAACTGAAAGTAAATAAGAAGGTAATGGAAATGATTTCATTTGATTATATCAGTTAGTTAAAATATTCATAGAAAGCTTTGTTGGTGACAGTAACAAGTTATTATTTAAGATTAACAGTCACGACACACATAGGTACTATTAGGTATACCTCTGCTTAACCCTTCGGGAATTACAGGCGTGATGTATGTACATAGTGATGTAGATAGTACAAAACAATTGAAACAAAATCAGATAATAGTTAACTAGTCCTAACGGACTGTTGATATTGTTGATTTGCTTTGTAAGAGCAAATATTGACATTTTAGGGTAAGCACGACTATCAGGAAGTATTTGATTGTATAAATTCCAGATAGATAATAAAATTACCAGTGAGTGAACTGCCAATTTCTTACAACAGGGATACATAATTTATATCAAAGCTCAACTTTTCTAAAACTTGAAGACTACGAAATTACCCCAAAACATTATACGGGGTGTAAACAGACCCTTCATGAAGCCTTCAACCAAGCATTCTGTACATCAAACTAAGTAACTTTACGCAAAAATAATTGCTGGGAAACGACTTTTTTTTTTGGGATGAAAAATCACGTTTTACGGTAGGACTAAATGGGACGCACTCAAAGCATTGTGTTGATGGATGGATTGAATAGTACGGGGGTATGGTATGTATGGTATGTTCTAGAACAAAAAAAATATCGCACAGACGGTGAGACAAGTGCCTTTCGGCTTCGTTAAGGGTCTATTTAAACCCTTTATTATTCTTGTAGGAAAATCTCTTGTAACTAAACTTTTGCTTGGAACACATAATTATGAAAATATCAATTAGAAGAAGCTAGTTAAGAATTAGGAACATAAACTTATGGCATTTAATTGTTCATTAGACCTAGATTACATCTGGTATAAAAACTTGTGATGTAGCAAAAATAACTTAGTTTTATACTTACACTGGCGGAAGACCTAGGGAAATGTTAAGAGCTTTAACGTCTTACGACATTTCATACAAACTTTCAAGTGATTTTTTTTCGAAATAACTGAACCGATTTTAATGAAACTTCGTTCGCATAAGTCGGATACATAAGTCTAAACACTTGACAGAGAAATTTTCGAAATGTCTTTTAAAAAAAAGATAATTGTAAATTTCTGTTTCTATGTAAAATCTAAAATCGGTCTGATTTAGCTGTAACACTATTTTTCGAAGATATTCTCTGTCAAATTTTTAGACTTATGTATCCTTCTTATGCGTACGAAGTTTCATAAAAATCGGTTCAGTCATTTCAAAAAAAATCACTTGAGAGTTTGTATGAAGTGCCGTAAGACGTTAACTATCTTAACATTAATGTAGGTCTTCCGCCCGTGTAAGCATAAAACTAAATTATTTTTGATTTTAATGTTTTTCTAAAAATGACAACAAACACACATAAATATACGAAGCAGTTTAATTAAATTTAATATTGGACAAAAAAGAAGAATCTTTCAAAAACATAGTGTAATCATTTATTTGCATAAATTAAAATAACCTATATTAACTAACTAACTTAAAAAAAAAAAAAAAAACGGCGTCAAAAAACTCCTCCTCAACGTAGTCAACTGGTAATGTACCCAAAAGACTGGCGGCGTTGCCACGCTGTATGGCAACGCTAAGCCTTTGGCCAAGGTAAAAGCCAGCCCTTGGGTCACGGGAAGAGTCAACTAAACATTTAGAAATGTCCTTGAAAAGGCTGTGAGCACTCGGACCCCACGGACCCAGAGTTTCAACCCCAAACGGCTCGAAAATATAGTTACCAATAAGGTTACTATATTTACGCCGCTTGAGGTTCTCTGCAGCCGCAGCCGCAGCCCCAGCACAGCACGATGAGCTAGGAAGATGGGATGGCGCAAGAGTATCGACACAAGTTGCATCCCACACTAAAGGCCTACCCATCTTCCATGGAAACAAAGACATGCCGTCCGGTCTCCTGCCATCGTCGCGTGCCAAGCCATTTGGTTCTAATAAAGCTGGAACGCCGACGGTGACAAGAGCTCGACGGATGATATCATTTAAGTTCGCGTGCCGTGCAATCATTAAAGAGTCTTAAGAAAATCACTCGTTGGATAACTCCAGAAAATCTTTTTCAAGGAAAACATAGGAATTTTCAAAAACTAACAAATGTAAACCTACACCTTTATCAAAAACATTAAACAATAACAATATTTCAGCATAACGAGTTGCTAATCACCTAATCGAAGACCAGGCTTACTACTATAATATATAATTAGATAATTTGCTAATCACCCTTTACAGGGTTATGAGATCATATAAAACCATGCACAATTCTGAAAGGAATCATCAGAGTTCATTGAGCTTTCTTTGCGAGCGTAACTCAGTCGTGATTGTAAAGACAATATTTTAATATTCCAAAATGCTGCCATCCACTATTTCGAGTCAGTCTTCGGCACCAACTCTTTATAATGTTGGCAACGGCGGTGTGATGGATTATGGTGTCAGTGCTTGGAACCAAGTTGATAGCAATAATATGTTGCAGAACACTAAGGTAATTTGATTTTCATACTTCGTCATTTTCATCGCTCAGCCTTTCAGCTTTTAGCCTAACTAGATGTAGCTGAATACCAGTTTTTACAGAATTGTTTTTATCCAACTTTAACTAGTCTTATCAAAACCCATCATATCGTCATAACTTTGAAACGATGTGTCTCTGTTCGTTTCTGCCCATTTCAAAACTTCATGTTCTATATTAAGCGTAACTCATAAAAAATTCTATTGTTCTCAGCCCTTGGAGTGGAACGAATTGCCACCCTACAGCGTTGCGTCTGTACCAGCACCTGCCAATATCTCCAGTGAGTACCACGTCCCCACCAGTGTCAACAACATCCAGAATGGTGACAACTACAACACTATCAACAACGGAAACAATGGCAACAGTATCAAAATCATCAGCAACCAAGTCGTGCACCCTCCAAATTACATGAACATACCTTATCAGACAAATGGTGTTTCTAATGGGTATATCTCTTTAAATCCTACTAACCACCCAACAATCATCAACGGGCAAAATTTTCTACCCACACAAAATGGGCAGATTATCGGAGGGCCTGGCTGGCCCAATCAGTCGGATCACGGAAGATTCATCTCCCAAAATCAATCTTGCAAGAAAACAACTGGAGGAGTCAAGAAACAAAAGCGCATCAGAACTGCGTTCACAACCCAGCAGATAATGGACTTAGAACAGGAGTATGCTAGGTCCCGCTACTTAAATCGCGCTCGAAGATTTGAACTCGCAGACGTCTTGCGTCTGGACGAACGCACTATCAAGATTTGGTTCCAGAATCGCCGCATGAAGGAGAAGAAAGACACAGCAGAGAGAATGGTAGAATCCGAAGTAAGCATATCTCAGTCGACGCTGGAAATTCCCAACATTCAGAGGCCGATGCTTATTCACGAGCAGTATCCAGCCCACGGAGTCGGAGTAGTAAACGGTGTATACAACCAGGGTAACATTTACGTGAAACAGTACCCAGTTACGTCGACCCCTGTTTCGACGCCAGCAACGAGTTTACCAACCTCAACGGCAGGTCAGTCTTCGGCACAGAGTACGTATGAGACTTTTATGCCAAAAGAATATCGGGAACAGTACCAGCAGTTGCCTTCTTACCAGTCTTCGTACACTCAACCCCAGGAGTTGCCACCTGTTGAACCTCAAGCTGGACCTTCCACATCAAGTGCTCCTAGTGGAATATTGACAACAGCTTTGACTTCTCCTGGCTTCAAGTCTAATAACGATGAAGAGGATTGTTAGAGGTCAATTTTAAACAGTTATCATTGTAAGGTTGAGATTGTAAATATTTTCATTAATAAATTGATGCAAAAATACACTCTAACTTTTTCTTTTTTCACCCATAACGTCACGCCTGTTAGGTGAATAGGAAGTATACAGTACACTGTCAGCAACGAAAGTCCATGAACAGATACTAATTTACGAAAGACCTGAACACTAAAACGGACCATAAATCACTTACCAGAATAGAGTACAAAATAAGGTTATTATTTCAATGCTCCAAAAAGAAAAAAAAAGAAAAAAAAAAACTAAATCTAAAGCCTGGGTACACAATAGTACACCCACATTTACCAGTTATGTTTAAGTCCCATGTACCAGGGGGCGAGCCTATTACCATCAAACGGGCACATTTCCAGACTCCGTAACTACTACTGAAATATTGCTGATGGAAAACCGAGATAACACGACCTCTGGGAATCGAGCCCAGACCTAATGCTCAACAGCCGCTCTTACGATCACTAGACCAACGAGGCAGTAATATTGTCAATTCATTAATATTGCGCTATTTACGAGGACTATAACTAAACATGTTTTTAGCAATGGGTTATAATAATAATAATAAAACGTTTATTTCAGATACAATCCATAAAGTATAATAGTAAATTAAATAGGCAGTGTACAAATATAAAAATTACCAAAATTAAATAGTTCAATTAATAGCAAATACAATAGAAATGAAGATGCAAAACAATTACATAGATTAACTTAATTATTCAAATTGCAATTGCAATTGGACAATATGCAGTGGGACAATATGGGCTAGCTATATATATATATATATATAAGATATTATTATTTCAATCAATCAAGTAAATTAGAAAAAGCACAAACATAATACATGAAATATATATCAAGCTAAATAAATAATATGTCAGTATTGTCCGGTATGTAGACACATCCATTTATGTTGGATCGGACAGTCTGTGCGGGAAGCAATCATCTTGAGGATGCAATTGCTACTGTGTCTCTCTCGTCTCAATAAAGATGCAACCTTCTTTTGTATTATAGCTGGATAGCCATCCGTGCGAGCTACTGCAAACATTAGCGACGCACTGCAATAGGCAGGCAGCCGCATCAGCATCCTAAAGATGTTGTTATATTGAACGCGCAGAACACTGGCAGCCCGACGGGTATGATTTACACATAGACTGATCGCGTAAAAAGAAATGAAGTTATGTTATGAAGCTCCTAAAAAGTTCTAAAGATTGTGATAATAAGTGTTTTACGTAGTTGCGGGCTGGTCCACTTAGATTTATCATAAGTGAACAGCTCAATATTTAACAGCATTCATGTACTCCCGAGTTACTGACGGTCTGCCACGTTTCACACTTATGCTAATAAGGTTGAAAAGTGAAAAGTGGTCGACCGTCAGTGAGTGATATCTACAACTAGCGACCCGTCCCATCTCGTTCGGTTTCACGACTTGACAAAACATCATGACTTATTTATAATGTGAATGCATGTTTAAACCACACCTGCTTCCGGAATAAATTGTTTAAATAATGGTGAAAACTGCATAAAAACTCGTTGTACAGTTTAGAAGAACATCACAGTCACAGAGCAGACACGAAAAACAACTTTATTAGATTCATAGATATTATTGATATAATATATCAATCAATCATTTTATTATCAGGCAACTGAGGCCCATAGATAAAAATACACAAAATAATCTTATAAAATAATAATAAACTAATACATAAAAAACCACCTTATTTAACTAAAACTAGACACGAATCGTTGACGGCGTCGTGTTCTGCTGCGTGGTGTCGCGTAACCGTCCTCGGAATCGTCGGTATACGACACCTTTCGGCCAAAAGTCCTCTTTCAAGAAGGTCTCTAACCACGAACGACTTGAAGTTGATGTTGTGGCGCGATTCCAACCTTACGACCCTCAGAGTCCAGTTGGTCTTCACTCTTAAATACTCCACGACTTCCTCAACCTTCGTGGAGTAATGCAGGCGCGAAATGTACAGCTGCGTCGTAGGCACTGCAGGACGCAGCAGCATGTTGGGTCCACTCGGTGCGGTACCGCACTGGTTACGGGAACAGGGCTTCCTCTTCTTCTTTTCCACCTTAGTGAAACCCTCTTCATCAACTTGGCCCGCTCTCGGCAAAGAGCTATGGACCGCAGTCAGGGCAGTTTGAGCACCCTTTTTGTCCCCTATTTTGAGTGGTCGCTTAGGCTGCGACGCATCAGATTTGCCGGTGGTGACAATAGCAGCGTAGCCACGTAGGGTCGTCGTACCTACGCGTGACGTTTCCGCAGCCGGTGAGGTGCGGGCAAAGACGGCGGCGGGCGGCGCTAGGTCAGCATTATCAGCAGCTGGTGACGTACTTGTGTTCGCCGATTCAAAACTGCCGATTGATGCATTTTGCGCCCCTCGACGTGTGTTCACCTTTGAGGCCTCCGAATAATAAAATGATAATATATGTTATCAGTTAGTTAAAATATTCATAGAAAGCTTTGTTGGTGACAGTAACAAGTTATTATTTAAGATTAACAGTCACGACATACATAGGTACTATTAGGTATACCTCTGCTTAACCATTCGGGAATTACAGGCGTGATGTATGTACATAGTGATGTAGATAGTACAAAACAATTGAAACAAAATCAGATAATAGTTAACTAGTCCTAACGGACTGTTGATATTGTTGATTTGCTTTGTAAGCAAATCAACAATAGCAAATATTGACATTTAAGGGTAAGCACGACTATCAGGAAGTATTTAAAAAAAAAAAAAAAAAATTGTTTATTTCTTCACAAAATTAGAACAATTAGTTTGTGATTGGAGCCTTCTTTTAAGCAAACAATGCCTGTATCTGATTGAGTAGTATTTGATTGTATAAATTCCAGATAGATAATAAAATTACAGGTGTAATATTGCGCGCAGGTTTGACGATTTTCAGCCTCCCGAACAAGCCGGATTCCGAAAAGGCTTTAGCACCGTAGACCACATACATACGCTGCGGCAGGTTATACAGAAGACCGAAGAGTATAACCTGCCTCTCTGCTTGGCGTTTGTGGACTACGAGAAAGCCTTCGATTCGATCGAGACTTGGACTGTACTGCAGTCTCTCCAACGGTGCCAAATCGACTATCGGTACATCGAGGTGTTGAAGTGTTTGTACAAAAACGCCACCATGTCAGTCCGACTTCAGGACCAGACCTCAGAACTTATCCTTCTGCAGCGAGGTGTAAGACAGGGAGACGTCATATCTCCGAAACTTTTCACCGCTGCACTGGAGGATATCTTCAAGGTTCTGGACTGAAGAGGCATCAACGTCAATGGCGAGTACATCTCTCACCTTCGGTTTGCCGACGATATAGTGGTCATGGCTGAGACCATGGAAGACCTCAGTACAATGCTCGATGACCTTAGTAGAGCTTCCGAAAAAGTGGGTTTTAAAATGAACATGGACAAAACCAAAATCATGTTGAATACCCATGTAACACCCACTCCTATCAAGATCGGAGACTCTACACTCGAAGTTGTAGACGATTATGTCTACCTTGGACAAACGATTCAGTTAGGTAGGTCTAACTTCGAGAAAGAGGTCAATCGTCGAATCCGACTCGGCTGGGCAGCGTTCGGGAAGTTGCGGGGTATCTTCTCGTCCAACTTACCGCAGTGTCTCAAGACGAAGGTCTAGACCAGTGTGTGTTGCCAGTGATTACATACGGGACCGAAACGTGGTCGCTCACAATGGGCCTTATCAGAAGGCTTAAAGTCACCCAAAGCGCAATGGAGAGGGCTACGCTCGGAGTTTCCTTGCGTGATCGAATCAGAAATGAGGACATCCGCAAGAGAACCTTTTTAGTCCGCTTTCGCGTCTTTTTAGACCGCTTTTAGTCTTATATAAAGCTCAAGTTCGGTCCGGCATGGAGTATTGCTGTCACCTTTGGGATGGCTCAGCCAAATACCAATTAGCCACACTCGATTCTGTTGAGCGCAGAGCCAAGAGGCTCATTGGTGACGATAAGCTGGTTAGTACCAGGCTTCATAGCCTGGCCCATCGGCGCAAAGTTGCATGTTTGTCGGTCTTTTACAGATTGTACTTCGGTGAGTGTGCTCAAGAGCTCCATGAACTCATTCCACCATCTCCTTTCTTCCATCGGGAGTCCAGACGTACTGCAGGTTATCACCCATACCTTGTCGATGTTCCACACATTCGCACGAAGCGCTTTGCTACATCATTTATTATGCGCACAGCCAAGGAGTGGAATTCCCTGCCTACGTCAGTGTTTCCAAGTTCATATGACCCCATTCTATTTAAATCGCGAGTTAATAGGCTTCTTTTGGGTTAGCTCGTTCCATCGTCGACCTCATCTCTGTCCCTGGACTAGATTGAGGTCAAGAGTAAGCCCATACAGAATTAAAAAAAAAAAAAAAAAAAAAAAAAAACCAAGGTAACCGACGTAGCCCGAAGAATAGCCAAACTGAAGTGGCAGTGGGCAGGCCACATTGCTCGCAGAACGGATGGCCGATGGGGCCGAAAAGTTCTGGAGTGGCGACCGCGAACCGGAAGACGCTGCGTTGGAAGGCCTCCCACTAGGTGGACCGATGACCTGGTGAAGGTTGCAGGAATCCGCTGGATGCGAGTCGCACGGGACCGGTCAATGTGGCGACACTTGGGGGAGGCCTATGTCCAGCAGTGGACGTCTTTCGGCTGAAATGATGATGATGATGAATAAAATTACCAGTGAGTGAACTGCCAATTTCTTACAACAGGGATACATAATTTATATCAAAGCTAATTTTATTATTTCCATAAAATACTCGAGTGCATCCAATGCATATCACTTGTATAAAATAGAGATGACGGTATTATCCGCTCTACATGATATCAAAGTTGAGTTGTGAATTTTATCGAGTTGTTTTCTTATTGACGTTACATTTACTTGATATTGGTATTTTTTTAATCCAGACTTATTATTTTATGAATCAGTATAGATGTTTTATTAATAGTTTTTACATTTTGATTAATTCTACTTAGGTTACTAGTTAGTTTTTCCCCAATGTAATCTTTAGTGTCACTTTTTTTTCATATTATACCAAAGTACAACGTTGATAAGTTAATAACCCTTAATTAATATATTCTGGTATGTGTCTCATTACACGAAGAATTTAATGAATGTACCTCATTATAATTACGAAAACAGGTATCATTGCGTATTCATATTGATATGCAAGTGCCAACGCATGACTAAACGATTTTTAATTATTTGTAATTTTCGTATTCCATAAATAGTAGTTATATTAATTGATATTCGAACGAAATTCTGATGGATATTAGTGATAGGAGACATTTTTGACGTAACTAGCCGTTAATTAGATAACATTATATTCGCATTAACGACACTTAAAATGTTCCTTAATTAAATATGTTACTCAATAATCTACTACTTTGTTATGGGTAATAATTTTCTTTGAAATGCTTAACCTAACATAATTTTAATATAATTAACTAAAGCTGCGGTCACGTACTACATAGAATCATTTATTAACCATTTCCCTAAATACGATTGCGTAAATTATTTGGACATGAGTCAACGTGAAGTTGCGGAGTTGATTAATCTTTAAGATTTTAGAAACATTAACTATTGAGTGTTTACATCATCAATAAAATAATTGAGGAATTTTAATTGTCTGCATAGACATATCATTATTCCAATTTATTTGAGATTTTTTCTGCAATGACATACCTACCATAGGCAGCCCTACCGATGGATGGGACGTCTTAATCATTCATATCATATTGGCAAAGTTAGACAACAGTACGATTTTCAAATGGGAAAAAAAATACTAAATACTTTACCTGACATACCTACTCTCGAAGACTTCTTTTCATTTCGGAAAAATCGTGATGACGTGTTAGAAATAGTCAATAGTAATAAATCAGATAAGTTCAATAAAAGTAAAAAAACAACATCAACAACAAAATCGATTGTTGTAACTTCCAAGGAGACTACTCCTTCTTAACAACATAAAGTTGAATGTGCCGTGTGCAAGGGCAGTCACCGCCTCCACGAGTGCACGACATTCAAATCAAAGACACCTGAAGATAGGAACTCTGTAGTTACGACTTTAGATTTGTGTCCAAACTGTCTAAGGCCTGGTCATAATAATCAAGCTTGTAAGCTTTCAGGCTCTTGTCGTCATTGTGTAAAGAAACATAATTATTTGCTACACTTACCTACTACTCAATCATCTTGTACTCCTAGCAGTACGTCTATATTTATGTCTGCGTTGTCTTCACTAGAACTATTACACACTGCTAGGGTACGCCTATTGAATCCACATACAAATACGAATATTACTGTCCGAGCGTTACTTGACAGCGGGATCAATCGTCCTTGATCACGGAAGGTGTAAAGCAAAGACTCAATTTGACTCCTCAGCCATCAAATGTCGGTATTGTCGATATAGGTAACAACCCACTTATCTAGAGCACAGAACGCTTCGCTCTCCAATTACAATCCACTACCACTTCATTCAAAGTTTCTATGTTTTGCCTCGTTTTGCCAACTATTACAGAAAACATCCCTAAAATTCCTTTTGATACTAATCATCTTAATCTCTGTGAGTTCGAGCTAGCGGATCCTAGCTTCAATGAACTATCTCCAATTGATATGCTTGTTGGTGCTGACCTGTTTTGGGATTTGATAGGTAATGAACAACATTCCATAGGGGCAAGCAAAACTAATCTTCACATAGCGATGTAGATAGTTCAAAAATAGATGTTATTGTTTTGTAGCTACAAATTCTAAATATCTGTTCATCAAAACAACAAAAAAAAATGTCCTAATTAGGTAACAAAACCACAAAAATTTCATATCAACTTCGAACCCTTATCTCTTAAGACAAACAACAAACAAATTAGAGAAAAAAATATCTCGAAATCCTGTCAACAAAGTGATTAGTAGCATATCTATTGTAATTATTGACTTAGATAACTGTTCAAATACTTCTGAATTTACACAGTATGCTTGTAAACAACTTTTAACAATGAAGGGCTTATCCCTTTTGTAATAATCAGTGATAGGAATAGTTAGTACCTATTTGCCTAAACTTCGAAGAACAGAGACAAGAAACGGAGACTTTTTTTTAAATATTTTAAAGACAAAATGCCTTTTTTACGGGTGCGCCAAAGTTCACCTAAATTTTCAACTCCGATAATTGGAAATCCGAAAATGTTCTTCCTAACATTTTTCATCCTAACAATCACAATTCCTAACTACTCTGTCTCTAATGTTCATAATTCCGAAGCATTCAACTTCATAATGTCAGTAGCAATAAACATCTATTATACTTTTATTTGTTTTCCTAGATTTTCTCAACATAACCATCTTTTCCACTATTATTCAAAGTCATATCTTTTTTGTTTAGATTTATTTTTATTCATAATAATCAGTATTATATACATTAATTTTGCGTAACTTTATTTTCACATTACATGTATAACATATAAGAATAATAGTACCATGGTACAAGTAGTTGAATACATGTTTTCATATACACATTTCAATTAAATTAGTTTAATATTAGCGGCTATAGCTTTCAAATAATCACTTTTTGCAAATCGTTTATTTTCTCGATTCTATCGTATAAAACACCTAAATATAAGGCTAAAAGTGTCTTGGTGTTTTTTGTCTCCGACTAACCGTTTGTCGTAAAAACGATGTGGAAGGGATCCATAGGTTAGGTTAGGTCAGAACTGTGACCAACTACGCGCGAGCCGAGCGAGCGAAGCGAGCGGTGCCGCGGCAGCGGCCGGCGAGCGCTACCTCGAAATTGGTCGCGAAATTTTTCTAAGTATTTTTTTCATAGTGCCCCCAAGACGACACTCTGACCTGAATTTAATTCATTAAGACAAAAATCAGTGAAACGACCTTTAATCATGCTAAACAGTTGATTGTTTAGACATAATTATCTCAGGTATAGTTATAGTAATAAGTATGTAACAACAATAACCAAAAATAAAATGACTAAATGTAAAAATGTGAACAGTTGTTTTGTAATCACAAGATTTCTTGTTAAAAACAAACCTTTTCCTCGAAAGCATCTGGTTCATGATTATGTTCTTGGTGCGGTCCTTCCAGTAATTTATACTTAAACTATAAATATCATCTTCTACCCACATATCTTTTTTATTACACTTGGTAAATGTATCTTTCTGAGTATGAGTGAAAATATTATGGTAATTATGTTTAGGGATAAAAGCGTTATGATAAAAAACAGTAGGAGTTTAAATATATTTACATTAATGATATTATTAATTACAATTTTCGGAAACATGAGTGTTATGAACATCGCCGGTAGCACTACAAATAGTATGAATGAAAATTTTAGGATGAAAAATTTTAGGAAGAGTGATCATTCGGCTTACAAATCATTAGGAAGAACAATTTCGGGTAAAGAACTTTAGGTGAGCCAATATGGACCCCTTTTTTACACTTGAACTTTAGAAATCTCATTAAACGTAGCCGAGAGTGAGCTAGAAAGAAGATATTTACTTCGAAACGTGTACGGCTTCTTATTCAAACATTGTGATTCATTGTGTATTACGATCAACAAGTCATTTACAAAATGTTCTCCAAAAAAAAATTCAGAAAATGTTATGGTTGTAACGACTATGTATGTTATTTATTACGATATATCTAGTCGCAAACTTTAGATAAATATAGACGAATTACTTATTTCAAATAACACATTTTATTAAATGTATTTAAATGTTGTCTCGAAATTTCGAGACAGATGTGCCGGAAATAATTTAGTCCTAAGGAAGTCTCCGTTTCTTGTCTCTGTTCTTCGAAGTTTAGGCTAATAGGCACTACCTATTCCTATCACTGGTAATAATGATTGACAGGTCATCTCTCCGTCTCTTTTTAATCTTTTGTTGATTTGGACTCCGCCTCCAATTTGTAGTGTGCAAATAGTACTGCGGTTTATTTTAAGTACCTACTCTAATAATATGGAAATGTACATAGAGCCTAAGACAAATCATACATTTCTAGTCTAAGATTTCTTGTAAAAACAAACTAGACTTGATAATGGATGTAGATTTTTTTAAATGAAAAAAAAACGAGGTATGTTTTTAAAATTGAATTTTGGGCTAAATATCTGCTGTAATGATATAAATATTTGACATTTTGAATCACAGATTTATAATAGTAACAAAAATGAAACAAGCTTAGCGCGCGGCAACCCTAGTTGTCTATTCAACTCACGTTTATTCAATATAAGCAAACTCAGGCATGGGCCACAGTAAAAGTACTTTGGGCGAAATATTCCACATTCGTCAAGCGTTGTCGTTGCTACTATTCCAATGTACTTACAGAGATATGTATTTAGACTGATTTTTTTTTATAGGTATGCAGATACCTAGCTTTTAAACAGGGTGTATTTGGGCTCGTAATTGACTACACTTATATTAGGTGTTACTGCAATTTATAACCTAGCTGCTGACCGTGACTTCGTTCACGTGGAAATTTTTATGTGATTTTCAGGAATAAAAAGTACCCTATTTCCTACCCCAGGATATAATCTATCTCCTTGCCAAATTTCATACCGATCCAATCAGCCGTTTAGTCGTGTAAAGGTAACAAATACACTGAGTTACTTTCGTATTTATAACTTTGTCTAACACTGTGACGAAACACTAGGCAAGCGCATTAATATTCTTAAGATATTTATAAAAGAAAAGTTTTAAATGCTTTATATAAACAAAATGACCCACGGTCAAGATCAGAATTGGTTTGAAAGTATGAATTAAACCTGTGGGTATTTATTTAGGTCCGGTCATGATATTCATAAAATACTGATTGAAATCCACGTGCTAGGGTTTTTTTTTTAATGCACCCGCATTGTTGCTACTGCATCGTTCATACAATGTTACCTAACTACCGAAGCAGAAGCTAAAGACAGCGCTTTAGTGCTGGGAATTCATTTTATCAAACGTCTACTGCGAGTTTAGAGGTAGGAGGGCATTCCTCTGTTGTTTTACAAAAAATGCTACCGCCTACGCCATCTGTATGATTACAGAAAGGTTAACTCGGATGCTGGGGTCACTAAAATGAAACCAGCTTAACACGTCGCCGTCGCTTTTCTATTGATTTCACTTTTGCTTTCATAGTTTGTAATATACAGTTTTTACGCAATATTTTTTATCTAAAACAATCATATCTGCTGATAGGCTAGTGGAGTTGGTGACTCGGACCTCGAATATGTTTGAAATATTCATTCAACGCTCTTGAACAGCGACTAAACTGTATAGTCTGAAGCATTACTGATCGTTGGCTCAGAAACCTTGTTTCAAGTAACAATGTCCGTAACTAGATCGCGCTGTTCTTGGTTTTAGATAAAACTGAAAGTAAATAAGAAGGTAATGGAAATGATTTCATTTGATTATATCAGTTAGTTAAAATATTCATAGAAAGCTTTGTTGGTGACAGTAACAAGTTATTATTTAAGATTAACAGTCACGACACACATAGGTACTATTAGGTATACCTCTGCTTAACCCTTCGGGAATTACAGGCGTGATGTATGTACATAGTGATGAAGATAGTACAAAACAATTGAAACAAAATCAGATACTAGTTAACTAGTCCTAACGGACAGTTGATAATGTTGATTTGCTTTGTAAGAGCAAAAATTGACATTTTAGGGTAAGCACGACTATCAGGAAGTATTTGATTGTATAAATTCCAGATAGATAATAAAATTACCAGTGAGTGAACTGCCAATTTCTTACAACAGGGATACATAATTTATATCAAAGCTCAACTTTTCTAAAACTTGAAGACTACGAAATTAAATATTCTGACTTGGTATAGGTACTGCTTACCCCAAAACATTATACGGGGTGTAAATAGACCCTTCATGAAGCCTTCAACCAAGCATTCCGTACATCAAACTAAGTAACTTTACGCAAAAATAATTGCTGGGAAACGACTTTTTTTTTGGGATGAAAAATCACGTTTTACGGTAGCACTAAATGGGACGCACTCAAAGCATTGTGTTGATGGATGGATTGAATAGTACGGGGGTATGGTATGTATGGTATGTTCTAGAACAAAAAAAATATCGCACAGACGGTGAGACAAGTGCCTTTCGGCTTCGTTAAGGGTCTATTTAAACCCTTTATTATTCTTGTAGGAAAATCTCTTGTAACTAAACTTTTGCTTGGAACACATAATTATGAAAATATCAATTAGAAGAAGCTACTTAAGAATTAGGAACATATGATGTAGCAAAAATAACTTAGTTTTATACTTACACTGGCGGAAGACCTAGGGAAATGTTAAGAGCTTTAACGTCTTACGACATTTCATACAAACTTTCAAGTGATTTTTTTTAGAAATAACTGAACCGATTTTAATGAAACTTCGTTCGCATAAGTCGGATACATAGCTCTAAACACTTGACAGAGAACTTTTCGAAATGTCTTTTAAAAAAAAGATAATTGTAAATTTCTGTTTCTATGGAAAATCTAAAATCGGTCTGATTTAGCTGTAACACTATTTTTCGAAGATATTCTCTGTCAAATTTTTAGACTTCTGTATCCTGCTTATGCGTACGAAGTTTCATAAAAATCGGTTCAGTCATTTCGAAAAAAAATCACTTGAGAGTTTGTATGAAGTGCCGTAAGACGTTAACTCTCTTAACATTAATGTAGGTCTTCCGCCAGTGTAAGCATAAAACTAAATTATTTTTGATTTTAATGTTTTTCTAAAAATGACAACAAACACACATAAATATACGAAGCAGTTTATTTAAATTTAATATTGGACAAAAAAGAAGAATCTTTCAATCATTAAAGAGTCTTAAGAAAATCACTCGTTGATAACTCCAGAAAATCTTTTTCAAGGAAAACATAGGGATTTTCAAAAACTAGCAAACGTAAACCTACAACTTTTATCAAAAACATTAAACAATAACAATATTTCAACATAACGAGTTGCTAGTCACCTAATCGAAGACCAGGCTTACTACTATAATATATAATTAGATAATTTGCTAATCACCCTTTACAGGGTTATGAGATCATATAAAACCATGCACAATTCTGAAAGGAATCATCAGAGTTCATTGAGCTTTCTTTGCTAGCGTAACTCAGTCGTGATTGTAAAGACAATATTTTAATATTCCAAAATGCTGCCATCCACTATTTCGAGTCAGTCTTCGGCACCAACTCTTTATAATGTTGGCAACGGCGGTGTGATGGATTGTGGTGTCAGTGATTTTAACCAAGTTGATAGCAATAATATGTTGCAGAACACTAAGGTAATTTGATTTTCATACTTCGTCATTATCGCCTTTCAGCTTTTAGTCTAACTGGATGTAGCTGAATACCAGTTTTTACATAATTGTTTTTATCCAACTTTAACTTGTCTTATCATAACCCATCCTATCGTCATAACTTTGAAACGATGTGTCCCTGTTCGTTTCTGCCCATTTCAAAACTTCATGTTCTATATTCAGCGGAACTTATAACAAATTCTATTGTTCTCAGCCCCTGGAGTGGAAAGAATTGCCACCCCTCAGCGTTGCGTCTGTACCAGCATCTGACAATGTCTCCAGTGAGTACCACGTCCCCACCAGCGTCAACAACATCCAGAATGGTGACAACTACAACACTATCAACAACGGAAACAATGGCAACAGTATCAAAATCATCAGCAACCAAGTCGTGCACCCTCCAAATTACATGAACATACCTTATCAGACAAATGGTGTTTCTAATGGGTATATCTCTTTAAATCCTACTAACCACCCACAAATCATCAACGGGCAAAATTTTCTACCCACACAAAATGGGCAGATTATCGGAGGGCCTGGCTGGCCCAATCAGTCGGATCAATCTTGCAAGAAAACAACTGGAGGAGTCAAGAAACAAAAGCGCATCAGAACTGCGTTCACAACCCAGCAGATAATGGACTTAGAACAGGAGTATGCTAGGTCCCGCTACTTAAATCGCGCTCGAAGATTTGAACTCGCAGACGTCTTGCGTCTGGACGAACGCACTATCAAGATTTGGTTCCAGAATCGCCGCATGAAGGAGAAGAAACACACAGCAGAGAGAATGGCAGAATTCGAAGAAGCAAGCACATCTCAGTCGTCGCCAGATGTTAACAACATTCAGAGGCCGATGCTTATTCACGAGCAATATCCCGCATTTAAAAATGGGCTCCACCAGGGTAACATTTACGTGGAACAGTACCCAGTTACGTCGACCCCTGTTTCGACGCCAGCAACGAGTTTACCAACCTCAACGGCAGTTCAGTCTTCGGCACAGAGTACGTATGAGACTTTTATGCCAAAAGAATATCGGGAACAGTACCAGCAGTTGCCTTCTTACCAGTCTTCGTACACTCAACCCCAGGAGTTGCCACCTGTTGAACCTCAAGCTGGACCTTCCACATCAAGTGCTCCTAGTGGAATATTGACAACAGCTTTGACTTCTCCTGGCTTCAAGTCTAATAACGATGAAGCGGATTGTTAGAGGTCAATTTTAAACAGTTATCATTGTAAGGTTGAGATTGTAAATATTTTCATTAATAAATTGATGCAAAAATACACTCTAACTTTTTCTTTTTTCACCCATAACGTCACGCCTGTTAGGTAAATAGGAAGTATACAGTACACTGTCAGCAACGAAAGTCCATGAACAGATACTAATTTACGAAAGACCTGAACACTAAAACGGACCATAAATCACTTACCAGAATAGAGTACAAAATAAGGTTATTATTTCAATGCTCCAAAAAGAAAAAAAAAGAAAAAAAAAAACTAAATCTAAAGCCTGGGTACACAATAGTACACCCACATTTACCAGTTATGTTTAAGTCCCATGTACCAGGGGGCAAGCCTATTACCATCAAACGGGCACATTTCCAGACTCCGTAACTACTACTGAAATATTGCTGATGGAAAACCGAGATAACACGACCTCTGGGAATCGAGCCCAGACCTAATGCTCAACAGCCGCTCTTACGATCACTAGACCAACGAGGCAGTAATATTGTCAATTCATTAATATTGCGCTATTTACGAGGACTATAACTAAACATGTTTTTAGCAATGGGTTATAATAATAATAATAAAACGTTTATTTCAGATACATAAAGCCAAATCCATAAAGCATAATAGTAAATTAAATAATCAGTGTACAAATATAAAAATTACCAAAATTAAATAGTTCAATTAATAGCAAATACAATAGAAATGAAGATGCAAAATAATTATTACATAGATTAACTTAATTATCCAATGTCAATACAAGATATTATTATTTCAATCAATCAAGTAAATTACAAAAAGCACCAGTATAATACATGAAATATATATAAAGCTAAATAAAATAATATGTCAGTATTGTCCGGTATGTAGACACATCCATTTATGTTGGATCGGACAGTCTGTGCGGGAAGCAATCATCTTGAGGATGCAATTGCTACTGTGTCTCACTCGTCTCAATAAAGATGCAACCTTCTTTCGTATTATAGCTGGATAGCCATCCGTGCGAGCTACTGCAAACATTAGCGACGCACTGCAATAGGCAGGCAGCCGCATCAGCATCCTAAAGATGTTGTTATATTGAACGTGCAGGACACTGGCAGCCCGACGGGTATGATTTACACATAGACTAATCGCGAAAAAATAAATGAAGTTATTTTATGAAGCTCCTAAAAAGTTCGACAGATTGTGAACATAAGTGTTTTACGTAGTTGCGGGCTGGTCCACTTAGATTTATCATAAGTGAGCAGCTCAATATAATAAAATAATTTTATTTTTTATTAGATAAACATTGGATTTGAAAGGACCTTTGCCTTCCTTACATTGGTTGTTTTAAGGTTCAATTTGGTGGGAGTTGTATGTTAGCAAAAAAAACTTGTGTGGCTGATACAATGATTTAATACGAACTGGTTTTAAACATATATAGGCTATAGCTATCCATACTAGACATTCGAATGAGTAAAACACTGTTGTTTACCAGTTTTATTGACAAAGGCAAAGTTTTTTGTTGGTGAGGATGGACGTAAATAATTTGTCAAAGTAGCAGGTATATAAATTGAATCAAAGTAAAATTAGAGGTGAAGTGAATCAACATGTTAGATAGTAAGAAATTATGACAACTTCTAACCGCATAACAATAAAATCACGTCATCATACTTTCAATACTTTACGAGTTGTGGTTTTAAAAAGAGGATTAGAGGAGGAGATTATTAACATCTATACCTATTTGTTGCTAAGGTTTATATTTGTTTACATTCGCTTAACAAATATGAACATTATTTGCATAAAAATAAGATTCATATTCGCCTACTAATTAAAATAAATTCGACTATAATGAGTCTGTAAACCCTCGTTTTCTGTTACTTCTTGTAACCTTCACCTCATGCTGTTAACCATATTCGCGCATATGTTTAGTAACATTTACGCCCATCCTTATCCGACTTAAACGTCTTTTCGTCGCTATAAATCAGCACATTGTTCTCCCAATCAAAATTAATCTATGACCTAGCAAAGTGTAGTCGGTTTTGTCGGTGCGCAGTGGACAGTTTGTAAGCGCATTTTGTGTGCTGTTGCTTTTACGCGGGTGGACAAGAAGGGAACAGCCTTGTGCCTTGCCACGATGTCGTGGTGTCGAGCCGATGAATTTGCCTTTGGTTTTGGCCTAGGATGTTCTACGTCTCCAAAATCCGGTTCTCCTCTGTGGATAAAAAGAGAATTTATAATACTATTAATAATAGCTATTATTATAAAGCTATTTTTTATTTTTGTTTAAATAATAAACTTATATATACCTAATTAATTTTATAATAATACAAATAAAAAAATTAAATATAAGATATACACTGACATTAGCTTTTCTTAAACTGTCTAAGGGCTAAATCAAGCTAATTTTAGACCAAGTTAATTTTTATCATAATCATCTTAAGATAAATTTAAAAAAATCTTTCATTCATGATAATATATTATTATAACTATGGTAGGTATTGCATTTAAGTTACATTAATTATTTATTCGTAGTAAACATTGAAAGGTGAGAGGAGTTAGTTAAAGTGAAGTAGGTATAATATCAACATAGTGTTATATGTAACTGTTACTCACCGATATCATTAAGCGAATTCCAATTTCGCATCTTCTTAGCGTATCGATGACAATTCAAATTGAGTCAGTCCAAAATTTGTCGACGACTTTGGCACTTTCAGTAGCGTCCTGTGATGCACATCGCAGGAGCAAACAACAGGACAGGCAGGACACGATATAAAGTGTCCCATCGTTTGTGGGGCAGCACCACATTTACACTCACAATTTAACATATAGATATGTTTTGCTCATCCAAAACAACGATTTCTACCCTTTTGAACATTGATAAAATGTTACATTTTTGGATCCACAGAAATAAATCCGCGCACATGCGCAGGAGTAGTAATCAATAAACTCAGTAATGCAAATACTCGTAGATTGACAACTAAGAACGCTCATTTTTATAAATGAAGGTGTTTGAAAACAATATTTTTAAATTGTCGGTAGTTTTTTTCTAAACAGTCAAAATAAAATGACCTGAGAGTTCCGTGTTTATCTCAAACATTGGAAACTTCATTACCCAACCTTGAACGGGATCGAATCGTTATAAATTCTACTTTAAGTAATGTTTTAACAAAAGAATGAATACAAAAAGAAAAAGAATATATTGTTGCATACAAGGTTTGAACTTACGGCTTCTTGTTTACTGACCAAAGACGATAGCCATTGTGCCAAGCTTGCTATAGTGATGTGATGCAAAAAATTATACCTCCTTCAGTACCATAAGTGAATGATGACTATATATTGGTATATGGTAAATGATGTGCCACACGCACACTAATAAAAAACGAGCTCGCACGTTTTATTTAGTGTTTGTGTGCATAACTATGACTTCACCCACATATATAATCTGTAAATCAATTAGTTGGGTCTCGTGTACATAGCGATGTAGATAGTACAAAACAATTGAAACAAAATCAGATAATAGTTAACTAGTCCTAACGGACTGTTGATATTGTTGATTTGCTTTGTAAGAGCAAATATTGACATTTTAGGGTAAGCACGACTATCAGGAAGTATTTGATTGTATAAATTCCAGATAGATAATAAAATTACCAGTGAGTGAACTGCCAATTTCTTACAACAGGGATACATCATAATCAGCCTATAATGTTCCTACTGCTGGGACACAGGCCTCCTCTCTATGAGAGGGAATGGGCTATAATCCACCACGCGGGCCCAGTGCGGGTTGGTAGATGTCACATGTCTTCGAATTTTTGGTTCTAGGACATGCCGGTTTCCTCACGATGTTTTCCTTCACCGTTTCGAGAGCAGTGGTGATGAAATAAATTACACAAAGTATTGTGCCTGCCGGGGTTCGAACCCACGACTTACTGCTCGTAAGTCGGGACCGCCACCACTGGGCCACCGCTGCTCACTGGGCCACCGCTGCTCACAGGGATAAATAATTTATATCAAAGCTCAACTTTTCTAAAACTTGAGGACTACGAAATTAAATATTCTGACTTGGTATAGATACTGCTTACCCCAAGGGTATTAACAGACCATTCACGAAGCAGTCAACCAAGCATTCTGTACACACGCTAGCACATTAAGCTCGACACCCAACATACCCATAACTACGCTTCATTCAATACAGAGAATCGTCGGAAAGGGACTAAGCATCGTGGCGTCAGCCAACCACAGTGCGGTAGAGCTAGCGTTTAATGCTTTGCACTTACACACACAGTCGCACTTACACACACAGACGCACTTTTTTGCATCGTGTTGTGTCGTCCGTCAACAAAATTGAAATTATTATAAAAACATATTATAAAAACATATTAGTATTATATTTTTTAATCGGATTTTGTTACCAATTTCAAGATTTTATTTTTTTTGCACGGAACCCTAATTCTTTTTCTAAAATAAAAGTAACCTATGTTAGTCCTAATAACATTAGCTATCTGCCAGTAAAAGTCCCGTCAAAATCGGTCTGATTTGAACAATCCTCGCGCACTTTTTTGATGTCACTGAGTAAAGGAATTCCACGCAGACAAAGCGTCGCTTCGCGCGTGCTCAAGAATGCGCGAGCGCTCAATTATATACTTAATTAAAGGCAACACAGATAGTCTATTCAGTGAAATCAAAAAAGTGCGAGAGGGTTTTTCCGGTTGGTGGAAACGGAGCTTTTGATAAATTTACATTTCGAATATTAGTGAAGAGAAAAAATATATTTTCCCAGGTTTTCAACTACGCCTGTTGAAAATCGTCGATTGTTGTGACGAAAAGAAGTAACAAACAAACACAGTTTAGCAATTTTTTAAGACATGTTTTAGGATTTAAACGATTATACAATGCAGGTCTTAGATAAGAATCGCAAGCATGCGCTGTCATTCAAGAATCACAAAGGCAGCATTCGAGGACAATTGGGAATTCTCCTGGATGGTGCGCGCGTTTACTAACTTTAATCTTACTGCTTGTGTATCAAGCAGCCAGACCCGGAACAGTTGGACAAATATTAGTTCTCTGGAAGGAACGAACGAACGAAAAAAAGCAGGAACAGACCCGCGACACAGCGCAGCAAACAATCGCTCAGCCACTGCGCCAACCTTGCCGTCTTTTCATCCAGTTTATAGGCAGCTCTAGCTATCTATTTTGTCTAAGCTGCTTGACACTAATCAATGTGCCTCACGAAATTGTGAAACTGAAATGCCTTTTACAATTTTATCAAAAACCATACTAATAGTAATATAATTTAATTTCACAGTAGACACTTATATATATATGTCAGTGCGAAAGGAAGAAAACATTTGTGGCCTAATTTTTTAATTTAAATTTTGATTTTATTACCTAGATTCAACTCCTTATTTAATTTTATGAGTAAAATCTAAAACATTACATTTATACTCTTAAGCATACATTTTCTTTAATAGTTATCTTTAAAAGCGCTAATAAATAACGTTTAATAATAGACGTATTAGTGCACAGGTACAGCGCAAATAGAAAAATAATCTAACCATAACAATCATTATGCGACGAACTCAACTCGTTAACAAAATAATATTATTAAATTATCATTAGTATAGATATGGTATGGTTAGAATGCGGCGCGGCGGCGCTTCCAAACCATTCGGTCTGCGCGTGAGAGAGACGAAATAACAACAAGATGGGCTATCCACCGGGTTTAAGCCCGGTGCTTTGATAACAATCCGATAAACATCTGCAAACACCCATAAACACCCAGAAAATTGGGTGTCTATTTGATTTGATGAAATTAAATTAGTGATGTTAAAAAATATGTTTTAAAAGTGATTTTCATTCAGTTCATGTCTTTGTAGGCAACATTAGTTAGATCAGGGAGGGTAAAATAAAATGGTTCGAGATAAAAACGAAATTTCTAAAATCACATTTTCTATTATTTCAACTTTTGAATAGCTTATTTTATGTTGTAGTGTGTAATTAGCGTTGAAGACTCGAGTGTAAGCATGTTAGTTGTCATATTCTTCATTTGTGTTTTGCTTTAACATCTCAGTACTTGTCTAAAAAGTCCAGAAATAGTAAAAAAGTGTATGAAAACAATACGTGATGACTCGTTCAAAAAAAAGGGCCACGTACTGCCAGAGAGAACTGATATTCATATGAGCCCCTCATCGTCTGCTAACGTGATTCATTTTGAGGACGCCGATGAGATTGATCTCACAATAACACAATTTGCGAATGCTATATTTGTATCAGGGACACCATTATCGATAGTGGAACATTATGGATACAACTTTTCGAAAAATTGCAACAAAATTTCAAAATGCCTTCACGTAAAGGTCTGTCAACGAAATACTTAGAAAAAGTGTATAAAGAGATGCGTCTAGAGTTAGATGAGGAATTAAACGCTTGCAATTACTTGCATCTTCAGTGTGACGGCCGGAGTAACCTGAGAAATGAAGGAATAATAAACTTTTTGATATAAAAACCGCAACCTGCATATATAAAAAGCTTAAACACGGAAACTAATGCACACACTAGTAAATATCTAAGTCAAGAAATTAAGAAAGTAATGAGAGTGTATGGGGTAAATAAGTTTCTTGTCCTCATTGGTGACAATGCCAGAAATATTCAAAAAGCATTTAGATTAATTAAAGTTAAATATGAACATGTTGTTGCTCTCGGTTGCTGTGCGCATGTTTTAAACTTGTGCCAAGATTGCTTAAAGGTAAAAAACATTAAAATTCTTGTAATGGAAGCCTTAAATCTAATAAAAACTGTTAAAAAGAGCCAACGACTAAATTCGCTACTGACAAAATTGAGTCAAAACCAGGATTCTGCACGAACATTAAAACTACCTTGTGTTACTAGATGGGGAAGTCACGTTATTTCGTTAAAAAGTTTAAAAACAAACAAGATAGCCTTGCAAAGAATGGCTGTTAGTGAAGATGTGCTGATTGCAAGGGATATTAAAAATCTAATTTTAAATGAAGATTTCTGGAGGAAGACTTATGAATGTATAAGTATTCTAGAACCTATTACTGAAAGCATATTTAACTTGGAGGGAGATCAGTTTGGTGTATCCACAAAGTATACATTACGTTTAAAGATATACTGGCTAGAATACGTTCCGCATTGCCTCATACTTCAATGTTGAACGAAGAAGGCAAACAGCAAATTCTTACATCACTCGCTGATAGGCGCAAAATGTCCATTAGACCAATTCATTTGGCAGCGTATATGCTGGATCCTTCAGCTCAGGGTGTTGAACTTACTCAAGATGAAGAACTTCAGCAACTAAGTTGACATAATGTAATGGCCGAACTGGCTTGTTACAAAGCTAAAGAAAACTTTTGGGCCAGACAATTTATATGGAATTCAGGGCGTAGAATTGAGCATTTGAGCCCATTGTGTGCTGGAAAGGAACTGTAGTTCATCTGAGCTAAGCAAAGTAGCGGTACGCATTCTGTCAGCTCCGTGTACATCAGCAGCAACCGAGCGTTCCTTGAGTATTCAAGGATATATACATAATAACAAAAGAAATCGACTTTCAACAGAAAGAGCCGCAAAAATTTCATACATTTGTTACAAATGGAATCTTAAACATAAACTTAATAATGAGAACATTCAGTTAGATGAAGAAAATGAAAACGAAAACATAATAGAGAGTTTTATAGACCAACTTAATGAGAGCTATGATGAAAATGAAACTGGAATAGAGAGTTCTATAGACCCGATAATATTGGACGACTACAACGAACCTACACCTTCAACGTCAGGGGAAGCCAGACAGCTTTTACATTTTGTCGTCTGTAACAATGATAATGGAGAATCCGATAGTGATTGATTGTTAAGTAGGTCATTTGTTTTTGATTAGTACCAGAAAAAAGATTTTTCTTGCTTTATTTTATTTCACCTAATTATGTATAATTCAATAAAAGAATATTAATTAAAAACTGAATGTCATTTATGTATAAAAATCATTTACACCCGAAATTTGGGTGGAAATCGGGTGTTTATCCCAAAACACCCGGTTTAAATAAACCTGGGTTTAAACCCGGGTGGGTGGATTGCCCATCTAAATCATCGGACCCTCTCGCACGATTCGCAGCGTTCAACTTCTAATAGTTCAAAGTCCAGAGCTTCATGAGCGGCCGTGTGTACATCAAATTAAGTAACTTTACGCAAAAATAATTGAAAACGACTTTTTTTTAACACTCGATGGAACGCACTCAAAGCATTGTGCTGATGGATGGATTGAATAGTACGGGAGTCGTGGAGGTGTTTAAAGTAAAAATCTTACATTAAAAACATTATTTAAAAAAACTTGTGCAAAAGTTGGAACTTTGACCCCAATATCTACGTAACTAGAAGGTTCCCAGGTATGGACCCGGGTATGGTATGTATGGTATGGTCCAGAACAAAAAAATGATCGCGAAGACGGGGAGACAAGTGCCTTTCGGCTTCGTTAGGGGTCTATTTACACCCTTTATTATTCTTGTAGGAAAATCTCTCGTAACTAAACTTTTGCTTGGAACACATAATTATGAAAATATCAATTAGAAGAAGCTACTTAAGAAATAGGAACATAAACTTATGGCATTTAATTATTCATTAGAGCTAGATTACATCTGGTATAAAAACTTGTGATGCAGCAAAAATAACTTAGTTTTATACTTACACTGGCGGAAGACCTAGAGAAATGTTAAGAGCTTTAACGTCTTACGACATTTCATACAAACTTTCAAGTGATTTGTTTTCGAAATAACAGAACCGATTTTAATGAAACTTCGTCCGCATTTGTCGGTCGGTTCAGTCATTTCGAAAAAAAATCACTTGAAAGTTTGTATGAAGTGCCGTAAGACGTTAACGCTCTTAATATTTTTCTAAAAATGTTTCTTTTACGGTTCCGATACTGAAAATGATACATTTAAAAGAACGAAACTTGTTTGAGATTTGTCAAGGATGAAGTTATTTTCAGTGTCTTGGAATTTTTAATAATTGAAACTTGTACATACTAGGTACAAGATACATTCCACGTTTCTAACAATAAAGTAATGATAGGTGCAGATGAAGAGAAAATGGTTGGGTCACAAGAAGATGTGAGATGAAGATAAACAGTAGGTAAGTAGAAGTACAAGCAAATAATTAGTGATGTTCTCTTTTATTAAATACAAACACACATAAATATACGAATAAGTTTAATTAAATTTAATATTGGACAAAAAAAAGAATCTTTCAATCCTTGAACAGTCTTACGAAAATCACTCGTTGGATAACTCCAGAAAATCTTTTTCAAAGAAAACATAGGGATTTTCAAACACTAGCAAATGTAAACCTACACCTTTTATCAAAAACATTAAACAATAACAATATTTCAACATAACGAGTTGCTAATCACCTAATCGAAGACCAGGCTTTCTACTATAATATACATATAATTAGATAATTTGCTAATCACCCTTTACAGGGTTATGAGATCATATAAAACCATGCACAATTCTGAAAGGAATCATCAGAGTTCATTGAGCTTTCTTTGCTAGCGTAACTCAGTCGTGATTGTAAAGACAATATTTTAATATTCCAAAATGCTGCCATCCACTATTTCGAGTCAGTCTTCGGCACCAACTCTTTATAATGTTGGCAACGGCGGTGTGATGGATTGTGGTGTCAGTGATTTTAACCAAGTTGATAGCAATAATATGTTGCAGAACACTAAGGTAATTTGATTTTCATACTTCGTCATTATCGCCTTTCAGCTTTTAGTCTAACTGGATGTAGCTGAATACCAGTTTTTACATAATTGTTTTTATCCAACTTTAACTTGTCTTATCATAACCCATCCTATCGTCATAACTTTGAAACGATGTGTCCCTGTTCGTTTCTGCCCATTTCAAAACTTCATGTTCTATATTCAGCGGAACTTATAACAAATTCTATTGTTCTCAGCCCCTGGAGTGGAAAGAATTGCCACCCCTCAGCGTTGCGTCTGTACCAGCATCTGAGAATGTCTCCAGTGAGTACCACGTCCCCACCAGCGTCAACAACATCCAGAATGGTGACAACTACAACACTATCAACAACGGAAACAATGGCAACAGTATCAAAATCATCAGCAACCAAGTCGTGCACCCTCCAAATTACATGAACATACCTTATCAGACAAATGGTGTTTCTAATGGGTATATCTCTTTAAATCCTACTAACCACCCACAAATCATCAACGGGCAAAATTTTCTACCCACACAAAATGGGCAGATTATCGGAGGGCCTGGCTGGCCCAATCAGTCGGATCAATCTTGCAAGAAAACAACTGGAGGAGTCAAGAAACAAAAGCGCATCAGAACTGCGTTCACAACCCAGCAGATAATGGACTTAGAACAGGAGTATGCTAGGTCCCGCTACTTAAATCGCGCTCGAAGATTTGAACTCGCAGACGTCTTGCGTCTGGACGAACGCACTATCAAGATTTGGTTCCAGAATCGCCGCATGAAGGAGAAGAAACACACAGCAGAGAGAATGGCAGAATTCGAAGAAGCAAGCACATCTCAGTCGTCGCCAGATGTTAACAACATTCAGAGGCCGATGCTTATTCACGAGCAATATCCCGCATTTAAAAATGGGCTCCACCAGGGTAACATTTACGTGGAACAGTACCCAGTTACGTCGACCCCTGTTTCGACGCCAGCAACGAGTTTACCAACCTCAACGGCAGTTCAGTCTTCGGCACAGAGTACGTATGAGACTTTTATGCCAAAAGAATATCGGGAACAGTACCAGCAGTTGCCTTCTTACCAGTCTTCGTACACTCAACCCCAGGAGTTGCCACCTGTTGAACCTCAAGCTGGACCTTCCACATCAAGTGCTCCTAGTGGAATATTGACAACAGCTTTGACTTCTCCTGGCTTCAAGTCTAATAACGATGAAGCGGATTGTTAGAGGTCAATTTTAAACAGTTATCATTGTAAGGTTGAGATTGTAAATATTTTCATTAATAAATTGATGCAAAAATACACTCTAACTTTTTCTTTTTTCACCCATAACGTCACGCCTGTTAGGTGAATAGGAAGTATACAGTACACTGTCAGCAACGAAAGTCCATGAACAGATACTAATTTACGAAAGACCTGAACACTAAAACGGACCATAAATCACTTACCAGAATAGAGTACAAAATAAGGTTATCATTTCAATGCTCCAAAAAGAAAAAAAAATCACTAGACCAACGAGGCAGTAATATTGTCAATTCATAAATATTGCGCTATTTACGAGGACTATAACTAAACATGTTTTTAGCAATGGGTTATAATAATAATAATAAAACGTTTATTTCAGATACAATCCATAAAGCATAATAGTAAATTAAATAGTCAGTGTACAAATATAAAAATTACCAAAATTAAATAGTTCAATTAATAGCAAATACAATAGAAATGAAGATGCAAAACAATTACATAGATTAACTTAATTATTCAATGTCAATATAAGATATTATTATTTCAATCAATCAAGTAAATTAGAAAAAGCACAAACATAATACATGAAATATATATCAAGCTAAATAAATAATATGTCAGTATTGTCCGGTATGTAGACACATCCATTTATGTTGGATCGGACAGTCTGTGCGGGAAGCAATCATCTTGAGGATGCAATTGCTACTGTGTCTCACTCGTGTCAACAAAGATGCAACCTTCTTTCGAATTATAGCTGGATAGCCATCCGTGCGAGCTACTGCAAACATTAGCGACGCACTGCAATAGGCAGGCAGCCGCATCAGCATCCTAAAGATGTTGTTATATTGAACGCGCAGGACACTGGCAGCCCGACGGGTATGATTTACACATAGACTGATCGCGAAAAAAGAAATGAAGTTATGTTATGAAGCTCCTCAAAAGTTCTTCAGATTGTGATAATAAGTGTTTTACGTAGTTGCGGGCTGGTCCACTTAGATTTATCATAAGTGAGCAGCTCAATATATAACAGCATTCATGTACTCGCGAGTTACTGACGGTCTGCCACGTTTCACACTTATGCTAATAAGGTTGAAAAGTGAAAAGTGGTCGACCGTCAGTGAGTGATATCTACAACTAGCGACCCGTCCCATCTCGTTCGGTTTCACGACTTGACAAAACATCATGACTTATTTATAATGTGAATGCATGTTTAAACCACACCTGCTTCGGAATAAATTGTTTAAATAATGGTGAAAACTGCATAAAAACTCGTTGTACAGTTTAGAAGAACATCACAGTCACAGAGCAGACACGAAAAACAACTTTATTAGATGCATAGATATTCTTGATATAATATATGTTATCAGTTAGTTAAAATATTCATAGAAAGCTTTGTTGGTGACAGTAACAAGTTATTATTTAAGATTAACAGTCACGACACACATAGGTACTATTAGGTATACCTCTGCTTAACCCTTCGGGAATTACAGGCGTGATGTATGTACATAGCGATGTAGATAGTACAAAACAATTGAAACAAAATCAGATAATAGTTAACTAGTCCTAACGGACTGTTGATATTGTTGATTTGTTTTGTAAGAGCAAATATTGACATTTTAGGGTAAGCACGACTATCAGGAAGTATTTGATTGTATAAATTCCAGATAGATAATAAAATTACAGGTGTTATTTTGCGCGCAGGTTTGACGATTTTCAGCCTCCCGAACAAGCCGGATTCCGAAAAGGCTTTAGCACCGTAGACCACATACATACGCTGCGGCAGGTTGTACAAAAGACCGAAGAGTTTAACCTGCCTCTCTGCTTGGCGTTTGTGGACTACGAGAAAGCCTTCGATTCGATCGAGACTTGGGCTGTACTGCAGTCTCTCCAACGGTGCCAAATCGACTATCGGTGCATCGAGGTGTTGAAGTGTTTGTACAAAAACGCCACCATGTCAGTCCGACTTCAGGACCAGACCTCAGATCCTATCCTTCTGCAGCGAGGTGTAAGACAGGGAGACGTCATATCTCCGAAACTGTTCACCGCTGCACTGGAGGATATCTTCAAGGTTCTGGACTGGAGAGGGCTAGGCATCAACGTCAATGGCGAGTACATCTCTCACCTTCGGTTTGCCGACGATATAGTGGTCATGGCTGAGACCATGGAGGACCTCAGTACAATGCTCGATGACCTTAGTAGAGCTTCCGAAAAAGTGGGTCTTAAAATGAACATGGACAAAACCAAAATCATGTTGAATACCCATGTAACACCCACTCCTATCAAGATCGGAGACTCTACACTCGAAGTTGTAGACGATTATGTCTACCTTGGACAAACGATCCAGTTAGGTAGGTCTAACTTCGAGAAAGAGGTCAATCGTCGAATCCGACTCGGCTGGGCAGCGTTCGGGAAGTTGCGGGGTATCTTCTCGTCCAACTTACCGCAGTGTCTCAAGACGAAGGTCTAGACCAGTGTGTGTTGCCAGTGATTACATACGGGACCGAAACGTGGTCGCTCACAATGGGCCTTATCAGAAGTCTTAAAGTCACAAAAAGGGCAATGGAGAGGGCTATGCTCGGAGTTTCCTTGCGTGATCGAATCAGAAATGAGGACATCCGCAAGAGAACCAAGGTAACCGACGTAGCCCGAAGAATAGCCAAACTGAAGTGGCAGTGGGCAGGCCACATTGCTCGCAGAACGGATGGCCGATGGGGCCGAAAAGTTCTGGAGTGGCGACCGCGAACCGGAAGACGCTGCGTTGGAAGGCCTCCCACTAGGTGGACCGATGACCTGGTGAAGGTTGCAGGAATCCGCTGGATGCGAGTCGCACGGGACCGGTCAATTTGGCGACACTTGGGGGAGGCCTATGTCCAGCAGTGGACGTAGAAATTACCAGTGAGTGAACTGCCAATTTCTTACAACAGGGATACATAATTTATATCAAAGCTAATTTTATTGTTTCCATAAAATACTCGAGTGCATCCGATGCATATCACTTGTATAAAATAGAGATGGCGGTATTATCCGCTCTACATGATATCAAAGTTGAGTTGTGAATTTTATCGAGTTGTTTTCTTATTGACGTTACATTTACTTGATATTGGTATTTTTTTAATCCAGACTTATTATTTTATGAATCAGTATAGATGTTTTATTAATAGTTTTTACATTTTGATTAATTCTACTTAGGTTACTAGTTAGTTTTTCCCCAATGTAATCTTTAGTGTCACTTTTTTTTCATATTATACCAAAGTACAACGTTGATAAGTTAATATATTATCAACCCTTAATTAATATATTCTGGTATGTGTCTCATTACACGAAGAATTTCACGAATTTACCTCATTATAATTACGAAAACAGGTATCATTGCGTATTCATATTGATATGCAAGTGCCAACGCATGACTAAACGATTTTTAATTATTTGTGATTTATGTATTCCTTAAATAGTAGTTATATTAATTGATATTCGAACGAAATTCTGATGGATATTAGTAGTAGTCATAGGAGAAATTTTTGACATAACTAGCCGTTAATTAGATAAGATTATATTCGCATTAACCACACTTAAAATGTTCCTTAATTAAATATATTAATAATAATAATAATAATTGGACCCTGCTCCCGCTACCGGCGGACCACTATTTTTTACATTTTTAAATGTTTTTTTTATATGGTTTTTGTTAAAAAACATTTAAAAATGTAATTAGTATGTAAGGAAATAAATAAAGGAAATAATAATAATAATAAAATATTTATTTCATAAAACAAGAGCACATTGCACTGTATACATTGTTGATTATAAAGTTTATCACAACTATAAGCACAATTATATAAACTCTATCCCTTAAACTAGGTCTAGCCTGTTTCTTAAGAGATAGGATTCAGCCATATGGGTACAGTAGATAATTAACATTCAATAACAAGTGAAACAGTGTCGATGTTACATAAGCTAAAGTTATTCTATGAAATAAGTGTAGGTGGGTTACTTAGTGTGTTGTGTATGTGAGTGAGAGTTCGTGTATGTGCGTGTTGGTGTGAGTGCGTGTGCATGTGTGTGTGTGTGTGCGTGCATGTTTGTGTAATGGTATATGTGCGTGGATTTTGCGGTTGTATTTTTATTTTTATGAGATGTATGCTAGAAGATTCTCCGTTGTGAGGTAGTCTTGCTGTAGTAGCCATTGAGTAATTATGTGTTTTAGCGTGTGTCTGTTTAAATCAAGTATGTTTAGTGTTTTGTGTAGTTTCTTATATATATAAGTGCCTATGACGTAATATTGGCGTGCGGCAAATGTGGTTTTATGTGTTACACCTGATGGTATGTTTGTGCGTTTTTTTGGGTTGGATCTGGGCATGAGTCTATGAGATCTGAGGACAGTCTGCAAGATGAATAGCTGTCTAACTGTTAATACCTTACATTCATCATAAAGTTGTTTGGTTGGATATAAGTACGGTTTCTTAGACATAACTTTTAGTACGACTCTTTGAGCTCGCTCTGCCCTCAGGAAGTTCGTTTTAATAGCACCACCCCATGCAGTGATGCAATACCCTATAATCGACTGGCACAGTGAAAAATAAACTATTTTTAATGTGTCTATGTCAGCCGACTCTCTAAGGGATTTAAAAACATATATAAGACGCATTGTCCTGCTAGTTACCATTTCTAGCTGTTTGTCCCATCGTAGGCCGTCATCTATTTGCAGACCTAGATACTTTACACAGTCACTTCTAGCTAGCGTAGGACATGAACACGGTGTTGGAGAGTTCAGGCAGGAGTGAGCAGTTACAACAAAGCTATGCGGTGGCTTGGTGTTTCGTCGGATAGCAAAAGGAATGTAGCAAGATTTATCTAAGTTTAGTGTAAGTAAATTTCGATGAAACCAGTTCATAATACTATTTAATGCTAATTCTGCCTTAGTTTTAACCTCATCCCAAGTAGAGCCATAGATGATAATTGCAGTATCGTCAGCGTATGCGTAGATCTTGCAGTTTGGTAGCATCATCCTGCAGAGGTCATTAAAAATAAATTTGGAACAATGTAGGACCCAATATGCTCCCCTGGGGCACACCGTATGTCACGGTTTCCACCTTGCTGAGATACGCATCTATTTTAACTTACTGAGAGCGATTCTTGAGGTAATCTTTAAACATGTCGAGTGTTATGCCATGTATACCCAGATGCTCCAATTTTGAGGTAAGTTTGGGAACAGAAACTGTGTCAAAAGCTTTTGACAGATCCAGAAATATACCTAAACACTTAGCTCCACTATCAAGTTTCCTTGCTACAAATTGTGTAAGATCCAGTACAGCATCTTCCGTCGAAACTCCAGACTTGAAGCCATACTGGTTCTCGGCAATAATGCTATGTTTTTGTAAAAAACCCCTAAGTTGTCTGTTGAGGATCTTTTCAATAATTTTTGAAAGCGAAGGCAGGATGGAAATTGGTCTGTAATTGTTGACACAGGTTCTGTTTCCGCTCTTATATATTGGATGGACTATTGCTTTTTTCAGTCCGTCAGGGAACGTTCCTGATTGCAAACAAAGGTTGCAGATGTAGGTGATTGGTGGCACTAGTATGTGGCGACAGATTTTCAGCAAGGTAGATGATATACCATCCCAACCTATGGCACAATCATTACGTAATTGTAAGATTATTCTTTCTACCTCACCTTCATCGGTGTCTAGTAAAGCGAGAGAGCCAGCTGGAGGGGAAAAATTGGACTTTTCGGATCGATCGGTGCCAGAGAGAGTATTATTACTCAATAATCTACTACTTTGCTATGGGTAATAATTTTCTTTGGATTGCTTAACCTAATATAATTTTAATATAATTAGCTATAGCTAAATACTGAATACTTTATCTGACATACCTACTCTCGAAGACTTCTTTTCATTTCGGAAAAATCGTGATGACGTGTTAGAAATAGTCAATCGTAATAAATCAGATAAGTTCAATAAGAGTAAAAAAACAACATCAACAACAAAATCGATTGTTGTAACTTCCAAGGAGACTACTCCTTCTTAACAACATAAAGTTGAATGTGCCGTGTGCAAGGGCAGTCACCACCTCCACGAGTGCACGACATTCAAATCAAAGACACCTGAAGATAGGAACTCTGTAGTTACGACTTTAGATTTGTGTCCAAACTGTCTAAGGCCTGGTCATAATAATCAAGGTTGTAAGCTTTCAGGCTCTTGTCGTCATTGTGTAAAGAAACATAATTATTTGCTACACTTACCTCAACCATCTTGTACTCCTAGCAGTACGTCTATATTTATGTCTGTGTTGTCTTCACCAGAACTATTACACACTGCTAGGGTACGCCTATTGAATCCACATACAAATACGAATATTACTATCCGAGCGTTACTTGACAGCGGGATCAATCGTCCTTGATCACGGAAGGTGTAAAGCAAAGACTCAATTTGACTCCTCAGCCATCAAATGTCGGTATTGTCGATATAGGTAACAACCCACTTATCTAGAGCACAGAACGCTTCGCTCTCCAATTACAATCCACTACCACTTCATTCAAAGTTTCTATGTTTTGCCTCGTTTTGCCAACTATTACAGAAAACATCCCTAAAATTCCTTTTGATACTAATCATCTTAATCTCTGTGAGTTCGAGCTAGCGGATCCTAGCTTCAATGAACTATCTCCAATTGATATGCTTGTTGGTGCTGACCTGTTTTGGGATTTGATAGGTAATGAACAACATTCCATAGGGGCAAGCAAAACTAATCTTCACATAGCGATGTAGATAGTTCAAAAATAGATGTTGTTGTTTTGTAGCTACAAATTCTAAATATCTGTGCAACAACAAAAAAAAATGTCCTAATTAGGTAACAAAACCACAAAAATTTCATATCAACTTCGAACCCTTATCTCTTAAGACAAACAACAAACAAATTAGAGAAAAAAATATCTCGAAATCCCGTCAACAAAGTGATTAGTAGCATATCTATTGTAATTATTGACTTAGATAACTGTTCAAATACTTCTGAATTTACACAGTATGCTTGTGAACAACTTTTAACAATGAAGGGATTATCCCTTTTGTAATAATCAGTGATAGGAATAGGTAGTGCCTATTTGCCTAAACTTCGAAGAACAGAGAAAAGAAACGGAGACTTCCTTAGGACTAAATTTTTTCCGAGACATCTGTCCCGAAATTTTGAGACAACACATAAATACATTTAAAAAAAATGTTATTTGGAATAAGTAATTCGTCTATATTTACCTAAAGTTTGCGACTAGATATATCATAATAAATAACATACATAGTCGTTACAACCATAAAATTTTCTGAATTTTTTTTTGGAGAACATTTTGTAAATGACTTGTTGATCGTAATACACAATGAATCACAATGTTTGAATAAGAAGCCGTACACGTTTCGAAGTAAATATCTTCTTTCTAGCTCACTCTCGGCTACGTTTAATGAGATTTCTAAAGTCCAAGTGTAATAAAGGCATTTTGTGTTTAAAATAATAAAACGGTAATTTTTTATCAGTGAAATAAATATGACATAGACATTTAAAGATAGATAAACATAAATTTGTTTCTTAAATTTTTCCTTCTGTACATTTTGTTTCATGGTTTCCAATTACGTCATATTTTAAAATAATATAAATATACATATATTTGTTACAACAATATTGTATGTGTTTTATTTTTCCTTTAGAGCCCATTAATTATTTAATTAACCTAGAGCGATATCGACCGGCGATTTTTGAGCATTTTTTCTTTCGTTTTTTTTTTTGCATAGAAATCTTCTAAAAATCGCCAGACAATATCGGTGGTGTGAAAGGACCCTTACGTTTTTTTTTTAACTAGTTAATGCCCGCGGCTTTTCCCGCGTGTACTATTGTTTTTGTATCCCATGGGAACTATATTTTTTTTTTAATAGGAAGTAGCATATTCCACACCTTAATCTATATCACTAACAAAATCAGCATTTTCAGTGGAATTGAGTAATGGACAACCATACAAACTATCACATTTATAGACAAACTTTAGATAAATATAGACGAATTACTTATTTCAAATAACACATTTTATTAAATGTATTTAAATGTTGTCTCGAAATTTCGAGACAGATGTGCCGGAAATAATTTAGTCCTAAGGAAGTCTCCGTTTCTTCTCTCTGTTCTTCGATGTTTAGGCTAATAGGCACTACCTATTCCTATCACTGGTAATAATGATTGACAGGTCATCTCTCCGTCTCTTTTTAATCTTTTGTTGATTTGGACTCCGCCTCCAATTTGTAGTGTGCAAATAGGGTACTGCGGTTTATTTTAAGTACCTACTCAAATAATATGGATATGTACATAGAGCCTAAGACAAATCATACATTTCTAGTCTAAGATTTCTTGTAAAAACAAACTAGACTTGATAATGGGTGTAGATTTTTTTAAATGAAAAAAAAAAACTAGGTATGTTTTTAAAATTGAATTTTGGGCTAAATATCTGCTGTAATGATATAACTATTTGACATTTTGAATCACAGATTTATAATAGTAACAAAAATGAAACAAGCTTAGCGCGCGGCAACCCTAGTTGTCTATTCAACTCACGTTTATTCAATATAAGCAAACTCAGGCATGGGCCACAGTAAAAGTACTTTGGGCGAAATATTCCACATTCGTCAAGCGTTGTCGTTGCTACTATTCCAATGTACTTACAGAGATATGTATTTAGACTGATTTTTTTTTATAGGTATGCAGATACCTAGCTTTTAAACAGGGTGTATTTGGGCTCGTAATTGACTACACTTATATTAGGTGTTACTGCAATTTATAACCTAGCTGCTGACCGTGACTTCGTTCACGTGGAAATTTTTATGTGATTTTCAGGAATAAAAAGTACCCTATTTCCTACCCCAGGATATAATCTATCTCCTTGCCAAATTTCATACCGATCCAATCAGCCGTTTAGTCGTGTAAAGGTAACAAATACACTGAGTTACTTTCGTATTTATAACTTTGTCTAACACTGTGACGAAACACTAGGCAAGCGCATTAATATTCTTAAGATATTTATAAAAGAAAAGTTTTAAATGCTTTATATAAACAAAATGACCCACGGTCAAGATCAGAATTGGTTTAAAAGTATGAATGAAACCTGTGATATTCATAAAATACTGATTGAAATCCACGTGCTAGGGTTTTTTTTTAATGCACCCGCATTGTACCTACTGCATCGTTCATACAATGTTACCTAACTACCGAAGCAGAAGCTAAAGACAGCGCTTTAGTGCTGGGAATTCATTTTATCAAACGTCTACTGCGAGTTTAGAGGTAGGAGGGCCTTCCTCTGTTGTTTTACAAAAATTGCTACCGCTTACGCCATCTGTATGATTACAGAAAGGTTAACTCGGATGCTGGGGTCACTAAAATGAAACCAGGTTAACACGTCGCCGTCGCTTTTCTATTGATTTCACCTTTGCTTTCATAGTTTGTAATATACAGTTTTTACGCAATATTTTTTATCTAAAACAATCATATCTGCTGATAGGCTAGTTTAGTTGGTGACTCGGACCTCGAATATGTTTGAAATATCCATTCAACGCTCTTGAACAGCGACTAAACTGTATAGTCTGAAGCATTACTGATCGTTGGCTCAGAAACCTTGTTTCAAGTAACAATGTCCGTAACTAGACCGCGCTGTTCTTGGTTTTAGATAAAACTGAAAGTAAATAAGAAGGTAATGGAAATGATTTCATTTGATTATATCAGTTAGTTAAAATATTCATAGAAAGCTTTGTTGGTGACAGTAACAAGTTATTATTTAAGATTAACAGTCACGACACACATAGGTACTATTAGGTATACCTCTGCTTAACCCTTCGGGAATTACAGGCGTGATGTATGTACATAGTGATGATGAAGATAGTACAAAACAATTGAAACAAAATCAGATAATAGTTACTAGTCCTAACGGACTGTTGATATTGTTGATTTGCTTTGTAAGAGCAAATATTGACATTTTAGGGTAAGCACGACTATCAGGAAGTATTTGATTGTATAAATTCCAGATAGATAATAAAATTACCAGTGAGTGAACTGCCAATTTCTTACAACAGGGATACATAATTTATATCAAAGCTCAACTTTTCTAAAACTTGAAGACTACGAAATTAAATATTCTGACTTGGTATAGGTACTGCTTACCCCAAAACATTATACGGGGTGTAAACAGACCCTTCATGAAGCCTTCAACCAAGCATTCTGTACATCAAACTAAGTAACTTTACGCAAAAATAATTGCTGGGAAAATACTTTTTTTTTGGGATGAAAAATCACGTTTTACGGTAGGACTCAATGGAACGCACTCAAAGCATTGTGTTGATGGATGGATTGAATAGTACGGGGGTATGGTATGTATGGTATGTTATAGAACAAAAAAAAATATCGCAAAGACGGTGAGACAAGTGCCTTTCGGCTTCGTTAAGGGTCTATTTAAACCCTTTATTATTCTTGTAGGAAAATCTCTTGTAACTAAACTTTTGCTTGGAACACAAAATTATGAAAATATCAATTAGAAGAAGCTAGTTAAGAATTAGGAACATAAACTTATGGCATTTAATTGTTCATTAGACCTAGATTACATCTGGTAAAAAAACTTGTGATGTAGCAAAAATAACTTAGTTTTATACTTACACTGGCGGAAGACCTAGGGAAATGTTAAGAGCTTTAACGTCTTACGACATTTCATACAAACTTTCAAGTGATTTTTTTTCGAAATAACAGAACCGATTTTAATGAAACTTCGTCCGCATTTGTCGGTCGGTTCAGTCATTTCGAAAAAAAATCACTTGAAAGTTTGTATGAAGTGCCGTAAGACGTTAACGCTCTTAATATTTTTCTAAAAATGTTTCTTTTACGGTACCGATACTGAAAATGATACATTTAAAAGAACGAAACTTGTTTGAGATTTGTCAAGGATGAAGTTATTTTCAGTGTCTTAGAATTTTTAATAATTGAAACTTGTACATACTAGGTACAAGATACATTCCACGTTTCTAACAATAAAGTAATGATAGGTGCAGATGAAGAGAAAATGGTTGGGTCACAAGAAGATGTGAGATGAAGATAAACAGTAGGTAAGTAGAAGTACAAGCAAGTAATTCAGTGATTTCGAAAAAAAATCACTTGAGAGTTTGTATGAAGTGCCGTAAGACGTTAACTATCTTAACATTAATGTAGGTCTTCCGCCCGTGTAAGCATAAAACTAAATTATTTTTGATTTTAATGTTTTTCTAAAAATGACAACAAACACACATAAATATACGAAGCAGTTTAATTAAATTTAATATTGGACAAACAAGAAGAATCTTTCAATCATTAAAGAGTCTTAAGAAAATCACTCGTTGGATAACTCCAGAAAATCTTTTTCAAGGAAAACATAGGAATTTTCAAAAACTAGTAAATGTAAACCTACACCTTTTATCAAAAACATTAAACAATAACAATATTTCAACATAACGAGTTGCTAATCACCTAATCGAAGACCAGGCTTACTACTATAATATATAATTAGATAATTTGCTAATCACCCTTTACAGGGTTATGAGATCATATAAAACCATGCACAATTCTGAAAGGAATCATCAGAGTTCATTGAGCTTTCTTTGCTAGCGTAACTCAGTCGTGATTGTAAAGACAATATTTTAATATTCGAAAATGCTGCCATCCACTATTTCGAGTCAGTCTTCGGCACCAACTCTTTATAATGTTGGCAACGGCGGTGTGATGGATTGTGGTGTCAGTGATTTTAACCAAGTTGATAGCAATAATATGTTGCAGAACACTAAGGTAATTTGATTTTCATACTTCGTCATTATCATCGCTTAGCCTTTCAGCTTTTAGCCTAACTAGATGTAGCTGAATACCAGTTTTTACATAATTATTTTTATCCAACTTTAACTTGTCTTATCATAACCCATCCTATCGTCATAACTTTGAAACGATGTGTCCCTGTTCGTTTCTGCCCATTTCAAAACTTCATGTTCTATATTAAGCGTAACTTATAACAAATTCTATTGTTCTCAGCCCCTGGAGTGGAACGAATTGCCACCCCACAGCGTTGCGTCCGTACCAGCATCCGTCAATGTCTCCAGTGAGTACCACGTCGCCACCAGCGTCAACAACATCCAGAATAACTACAACCCTGTCAACAACGGAAACAATGGCAACAGTATCAACATCATCAGCAACGAAGTCGTGCACCCTCCAAACAACATGAACATACCTTATCAGACAAATGGTGTTTCTAATGGGTATATCTCTTTAAATCCTACTAACCACCCACAAATCATCAACGGGCAAAATTTTCTACCCACACAAAATGGGCAGATTATCGGAGGGCCTGGCTGGCCCAATCAGTCGGATCAATCTTGCAAGAAAACAACTGGAGGAGTCAAGAAACAAAAGCGCATCAGAACTGCGTTCACAACCCAGCAGATAATGGACTTAGAACAGGAGTATGCTAGGTCCCGCTACTTAAATCGCGCTCGAAGATTTGAACTCGCAGACGTCTTGCGTCTGGACGAACGCACTATCAAGATTTGGTTCCAGAATCGCCGCATGAAGGAGAAGAAAGACACAGCAGAGAGAATGGCAGAATTCGAAGAAGCAAGCACATCTCAGTCGTCGCCAGATGTTAACAACATTCAGAGGCCGATGTTTATTCACGAGCAATATCCCGCATTTAAAAATGGGCTCCACCAGGGTAACATTTACGTGGAACAGTACCCAGTTACGTCGACCCCTGTTTCGACGCCAGCAACGAGTTTACCAACCTCAACGGCAGTTCAGTCTTCGGCACAGAGTACGTATGAGACTTTTATGCCAAAAGAATATCGGGAACAGTACCAGCAGTTGCCTTCTTACCAGTCTTCGTACACTCAACCCCAGGAGTTGCCACCTGTTGAACCTCAAGCTGGACCTTCCACATCAAGTGCTCCTAGTGGAATATTGACAACAGCTTTGACTTCTCCTGGCTTCAAGTCTAATAACGATGAAGAGGATTGTTAGAGATCAATTTTAAACAGTTATCATTGTAAGGTTGAGATTGTAAATATTTTCATTAATAAATTGATGCAAAAATACACTCTAACTTTTTCTTTTTTCACCCATAACGTCACGCCTGTTAGGTGAATAGGAAGTATACAGTACACTGTCAGCAACGAAAGTCCATGAACAGATACTAATTTACGAAAGACCTGAACACTAAAACGGACCATAAATCACTTACCAGAATAGAGTACAAAATGAGGTTATCATTTCAATGCTCCAAAAAGAAAAAAAAAAGAAAAAAAAAAACTAAATCTAAAGCCTGGGTACACAATAGTACACCCACATTTACCAGTTATGTTTAAGTCCCATGTAGCAGGGGGCGAGCTTATTACCATCAAACGGGCACATTTCCAGGCTCCGTAACTACTACTGAAATATTGCTGATGGAAAACCGAGATAACACGACTTCTGGGAATCGAGCCCAGACCTAATGCTCAACAGCTCTTACGATCGAACGAGGCAGTAATATTGTCAATTCATTAATATTGCGCTATTTACGAGGACTATAACTAAACATGTTTTTAGCAATGGGTTATAATAATAATAATAAAACGTTTATTTCAGATACAATCCATAAAGCATAATAGTAAATTAAATAGTCAGTGTACAAATATAAAAATTAACAAAATTAAATAGTTCAATTAATAGCAAATACAATAGAAATGAAGATGCAAAACAATTACATAGATTAACTTAATTATTCAATGTCAATATAACCTTTGGAAGGAGTGGAGGGAGGCCTTTGCCCAGCAGTGGGACAATATGGGCTAGCTATATATATATATAAGATATTATTATTTCAATCAATCAAGTAAATTAGAAAAAGCACAAACATAATACATGAAATATATATCAAGCTAAATAAATAATATGTCAGTATTGTCCGGTATGTAGACACATCCATTTATGTTGGATCGGACAGTCTGTGCGGGAAGCAATCATCTTGAGGATGCAATTGCTACTGTGTCTCACTCGTGTCAATAAAGATGCAACCTTCTTTCGTATTATAGCTGTATAGCCATCCGTGCGAGCTACTGCAAACATTAGCGACGCACTGCAATAGGCAGGCAGCCGCATCAGCATCCTAAAGATGTTGTTATATTGAACGCGCAGAACACTGGCAGCCCGACGGGTATGATTTACACATAGACTGATCGCGTAAAAAGAAATGAAGTTATGTTATGAAGCTCCTAAAAAGTTCTAAAGATTGTGATAATAAGTGTTTTACGTAGTTGCGGGCTGGTCCACTTAGATTTATCATAAGTGAACAGCTCAATATTTAACAGCATTCATGTACTCCCGAGTTACTGACGGTCTGCCACGTTTCACACTTATGCTAATAAGGTTGAAAAGTGAAAAGTGGTCGACCGTCAGTGAGTGATATCTACAACTAGCGACCCGTCCCATCTCGTTCGGTTTCACGACTTGACAAAACATCATGACTTATTTATAATGTGAATGCATGTTTAAACCACACCTGCTTCCGGAATAAATTGTTTAAATAATGGTGAAAACTGCATAAAAACTCGTTGTACAGTTTAGAAGAACATCACAGTCACAGAGCAGACACGAAAAACAACTTTATTAGATGCATAGATATTATTGATATAATATATCAATCAATCAATCAATCATTTTATTATCAGGCAACTGAGGCCCATAGATAAAAATACACAAAATAATCTTATAAAATAATAATAAACTAATACATATAAAAAACAACCTTATTTAACTAAAACTAGACACGAATCATTGACGGCGTCGTGTTCTGCTGCGTGGTGTCGCGTAACCGTCCTCGGAATCGTCGGTATACGACACCTTTCGGCCAAAAGTCCTCTTTCAAGAAGGTCTGCAGATGGTGAGTTGGACCTCGAACCACGAACGACTTGAAGTTGATGTTGTGGCGCGATTCCAACCTTACGACCCTCAGAGTCCAGTTGGTCTTCACTCTTAAATACTCCACGACTTCCTCAACCTTCGTGGAGTAATGCAGGCGCGAAATGTACAGCTGCGTCGTAGGCACTGCAGGACGCAGCAGCATGTTGGGTCCACTCGGTGCGGTACCGCACTGGTTACGGGAACAGGGCTTCCTCTTCTTCTTTTCCACCTTAGTGAAACCCTCTTCATCAACTTGGCCCGCTCTCGGCAAAGAGCTATGGACCGCAGTCAGGGCAGTTTGAGCACCCTTTTTGTCCCCTATTTTGAGTGGTCGCTTAGGCTGCGACGCATCAGATTTGCCGGTGGTGACAATAGCAGCGTAGCCACGTAGGGTCGTCGTACCTACGCGTGACGTTTCCGCAGCCGGTGAGGTGCGGGCAAAGACGGCGGCGGGCGGCGCTAGGTCAGCATTATCAGCAGCTGGTGACGTACTTGTGTTCGCCGATTCAAAACTGCCGATTGATGCTTTGTATTTGCTTTGTAAGCAAATCAACAATAGCAAATATTGACATTTTAGGGTAAGCACGACTATCAGGAAGTATTTGATTGTATAAATTCCAGATAGATAATAAAATTACAGGTGTAATATTGCGCGCAGGTTTGACGATTTTCAGCCTCCCGAACAAGCCGGATTCCGAAAAGGCTTTAGCACCGTAGACCACATACATACGCTGCGGCAGGTTATACAGAAGACCGAAGAGTATAACCTGCCTCTCTGCTTGGCGTTTGTGGACTACGAGAAAGCCTTCGATTCGATCAAGACTTGGACTGTACTGCAGTCTCTCCAACGGTGCTATCGACTATCGGTTCATCGAGGTGTTGAAGTGTTTGTACAAAAACGCCACCATGTCAGTCCGACTTCAGGACCAGACCTCAGATCCTATCTTTCTGCAGCGAGGTGTAAGACAGGGAGACGTCATATCTCCGAAACTTTTCACCGCTGCACTGGAGGATATCTTCAAGGTTCTGGACTGGAGAGGCATCAACGTCAATGGCGAGTACATCTCTCACCTTCGGTTTGCCGACGATATAGTGGTCATGGCTGAGACCATGGAAGACCTCAGTACAATGCTCGATGACCTTAGTAGAGCTTCCGAAAAAGTGGGTTTTAAAATGAACATGGACAAAACCAAAATCATGTTGAATACCCATGTAACACCCACTCCTATCAAGATCGGAGACTCTACACTCGAAGTTGTAGACGATTATGTCTACCTTGGACAAACGATTCAGTTAGGTAGGTCTAACTTCGAGAAAGAGGTCAATCGTCGAATCCGACTCGGCTGGGCAGCGTTCGGGAAGTTGCGGGGTATCTTCTCGTCCAACTTACCGCAGTGTCTCAAGACGAAGGTCTAGACCAGTGTGTGTTGCCAGTGATTACATACGGGACCGAAACGTGGTCGCTCACAATGGGCCTTATCAGAAGGCTTAAAGTCACCCAAAGCGCAATGGAGAGGGCTATGCTCGGAGTTTCCTTGCGTGATCGAATCAGAAATGAGGACATCCGCAAGAGAACCAAGGTAACCGACGTAGCCCGAAGAATAGCCAAACTGAAGTGGCAGTGGGCAGGGCACATGGATGCGAGTCGCACGGGACCGTTCAATGTGGTGACACTTGGGGGAGGCCTATGTCCAGCAGTGGACGTCTTTCGGCTGAAATGATGATGATGATGAATAAAATTACCAGTGAGTGAACTGCCAATTTCTTACAACAGGGATACATAATTTATATCAAAGCTAATTTTATTGTTTCCATAAAATACTCGAGTGCATCCAATGCATATCACTTGTATAAAATAGAGATGGCGGTATTATCCGCTCTACATGATATCAAAGTTGAGTTGTGAATTTTATCGAGTTGTTTTCTTATTGACGTTACATTTACTTGATATTGGTATTTTTTTAATCCAGACTTATTATTTTATGAATCAGTATAGATGTTTTATTAATAGTTTTTACATTTTGATTAATTCTACTTAGGTTACTAGTTAGTCTTTCCCCAATGTAATCTTTAGTGTCACTTTATTTTTCATATTATACCAAAGTACAACGTTGATAAGTTAATAACCCTTAATTAATATATTCTGGTATGTCTCTCATTACACGAAGAATTTAACGAATGTACCTCATTATAATTACGAAAACAGGTATCATTGCGTATTCATATTGATATGCAAGTGCCAACGCATGACTAAACGATTTTTAATTATTTGTAATTTTCGTATTCCATAAATAGTAGTTATATTAATTGATATTCGAACGAAATTCTGATGGATATTAGTGATAGGAGACATTTTTGACGTAACTAGCCGTTAATTAGATAACATTATATTCGCATTAACGACACTTAAAATGTTCCTTAATTAAATATGTTACTCAATAATCTACTACTTTGTTATGGGTAATAATTTTCTTTGAAATGCTTAACCTAACATAATTTTAATATAATTAACTAAAGCTGCGGTCACGTACTACATAGAATCATTTATTAACCATTTCCCTAAATACGATTGCGTAAATTATTTGGACATGAGTCAACGTGAAGTTGCGGAGTTGATTAATCTTTAAGATTTTAGAAACATTAACTATTGAGTGTTTACATCATCAATAAAATAATTGAGGAATTTTAATTGTCTGCATAGACATATCATTATTCCAATTTATTTGAGATTTTTTCTGCAATGACATACCTACCATAGGCAGCCCTACCGATGGATGGGACGTCCTAATCATTCATATCCTATTGGCAAAGTTAGACAACAGTACGATTTTCAAATGGGAAAAAAAAAATACTAAATACTTTACCTGACATACCTACTCTCGAAGACTTCTTTTCATTTCGGAAAAATCGTGATGACGTGTTAGAAATAGTCAATAGTAATAAATCAGATAAGTTCAATAAAAGTAAAAAAACAACATCAACAACAAAATCGATTGTTGTAACTTCCAAGGAGACTACTCCTTCTTAACAACATAAAGTTGAATGTGCCGTGTGCAAGGGCAGTCACCGCCTCCACGAGTGCACGACATTCAAATCAAAGACACCTGAAGATAGGAACTCTGTAGTTACGACTTTAGATTTGTGTCCAAACTGTCTAAGGCCTGGTCATAATAATCAAGCTTGTAAGCTTTCAGGCTCTTGTCGTCATTGTGTAAAGAAACATAATTATTTGCTACACTTACCTACTACTCAATCATCTTGTACTCCTAGCAGTACGTCTATATTTATGTCTGCGTTGTCTTCACTAGAACTATTACACACTGCTAGGGTACGCCTATTGAATCCACATACAAATACGAATATTACTGTCCGAGCGTTACTTGACAGCGGGATCAATCGTCCTTGATCACGGAAGGTGTAAAGCAAAGACTCAATTTGACTCCTCAACCATCAAATGTCGGTATTGTCGATATAGGTAACAACCCACTTATCTAGAGCACAGAACGCTTCGCTCTCCAATTACAATCCACTACCACTTCATTCAAAGTTTCTATGTTTTGCCTCGTTTTGCCAACTATTACAGAAAACATCCCTAAAATTCCTTTTGATACTAATCATCTTAATCTCTGTGAGTTCGAGCTAGCGGATCCTAGCTTCAATGAACTATCTCCAATTGATATGCTTGTTGGTGCTGACCTGTTTTGGGATTTGATAGGTAATGAACAACATTCCATAGGGGCAAGCAAAACTAATCTTCACATAGCGATGTAGATAGTTCAAAAATAGATGTTGTTGTTTTGTAGCTACAAATTCTAAATATCTGTTCATCAAAACAACAAAAAAAATGTCCTAATTAGGTAACAAAACCACAAAAATTTCATATCAACTTCGAACCCTTATCTCTTAAGACAAACAACAAACAAATTAGAGAAAAAAATATCTCGAAATCCTGTCAACAAAGTGATTAGTAGCATATCTATTGTAATTATTGACTTAGATAACTGTTCAAATACTTCTGAATTTACACAGTATGCTTGTAAACAACTTTTAACAATGAAGGGCTTATCCCTTTTGTAATAATCAGTGATAGGAAGAGGTAGTACCTATTTGCCTAAACTTCGAAGAACAGAGACAAGAAACGGAGACTTTTTTTTATTATTTTAAAGACAAAATGCCTTTTTTACACTTGAACTTTAGAAATCTCATTAAACGTAGCCGAGAGTGAGCTAGAAAGAAGATATTTACTTTGAAACGTGTACGGCTTCTTATTCAAACATTGTGATTCATTGTGTATTACGATCAACAAGTCATTTACAAAATGTTCTCAAAAAAAAAATTCAGAAAGTTTTATGGTTGTAACGACTATGTATGTTATTTATTACGATATATCTAGTCGCAAACTTTAGATAAATATAGACGAATTACTTATTTCAAATAACACATTTTTTTAAATGTATTTAAATGTTGTCTCGAAATTTCGAGACAGATGTGCCGGAAATAATTTAGTCCTAAGGAAGTCTCCGTTTCTTGTCTCTGTTCTTCGAAGTTTTATTCCTATCACTGGTAATAATGATTGACAGGTCATCTCTCCGTCTCTTTTTAATCTTTTGCTGATTTGGACTCCGCCTCTAAGTTGTAGTGTGCAAATAGGATACTGCGGTTTATTTTAAGTACCTACTCAAATAATATGGATATGTACATAGAGCCTAAGACAAATCATACATTTCTAGTCTAAGATTTCTTGTAAAAACAAACTAGACTTGATAATGGGTATAGATTTTTTTAAATGAAAAAAAAAACTAGGTATGTTTTTAAAATTGAATTTTGGGCTAAATATCTGCTGTAATGATATAACTATTTGACATTTTGAATCACAGATTTATAATAGTAACAAAAATGAAACAAGCTTAGCGCGCGGCAACCCTAGTTGTCTATTCAACTCACGTTTATTCAATATAAGCAAACTCAGGCATGGGCCACAGTAAAAGTACTTTGGGCGAAATATTCCACATTCGTCAAGCGTTGTCGTTGCTACTATTCCAATGTACTTACAGAGATATGTATTTAGACTGATTTTTTTTTATAGGTATGCAGATACCTAGCTTTTAAACAGGGTGTATTTGGGCTCGCAATTGACTACACTTATATTAGGTGTTACTGTAATTGTTTTCGTTTGTAACTTTGTTATGATTTATAACCTAGCTGCTGACCGTGACTTCGTTCACGTGGAAATTTTTATGTGATTTTCAAGAATAGAAAGTACCCTATTTCCTACCCCAGGATATAATCTATCTCCTTGCCAAATTTCATACCGATCCAATCAGCCGTTTAGGCGTGTAAAGGTAACAAATACACTGAGTTACTTTCGCATTTATAACTTTGTCTAACACTTTGACGAAACACTAGGCAAGCGCATTAATATTCTTAAGATATTTATAAAAGAAAAGTTTTAAATGCTTTATATAAACAAAATGACCCACGGTCAAGATCAGAATTGGTTTAAAAGTATGAATTAAACCTGTGGGTATTTATTTAGGTCCGGTCATGATATTCATAAAATACTGATTGAAATCCACGTGCTAGGGTTTTTTTTTTAATGCACCCACATTGTACCTACTGCATCGTTCATACAATGTTACCTAACTACCGAAGCAGAAGCTAAAGACAGCGCTTTAGTGCTGGGAATTCATTTTATCAAACGTCTACTGCGAGTTTAGAGGTAGGAGGGCCTTCCTCTGTTGTTTTACAAAAATTGCTACCGCCTACGCCATCTGTATGATTACAGAAAGGTTAACTCGGATGCTGGGGTCACTAAAATGAAACCAGCTTAACACTTTATCTAAAATATCTCTCGTTTATCTAAAACAATCATATCTGCTGATAGGCTAGTGGAGTTGGTGACTCGGACCTCGAATATGTTTGAAATATTCATTCAACGCTCTTGAACAGCGACTAAACTGTATAGTCTGAAGCATTACTGATCGTTGGCTCAGAAACCTTGTTTCAAGTAACAATGTCCGTAACTAGATCGCGCTGTTCTTGGTTTTAGATAAAACTGAAAGTAAATAAGAAGGTAATGGAAATGATTTCATTTGATTATATCAGTTAGTTAAAATATTCATAGAAAGCTTTGTTGGTGACAGTAACAAGTTATTATTTAAGATTAACAGTCACGACACACATAGGTACTATTAGGTATACCTCTGCTTAACCCTTCGGGAATTACAGGCGTGATGTATGTACATAGTGATGTAGATAGTACAAAACAATTGAAACAAAATCAAATACTAGTTAACTAGTCCTAACGGACAGTTGATAATGTTGATTTGCTTTGTAAGAGCAAAAATAGACATTTTAGGGTAAGCACGACTATCAGGAAGTATTTGATTGTATAAATTCCAGATAGATAATAAAATTACCAGTGAGTGAACTGCCAATTTCTTACAACAGGGATACATAATTTATATCAAAGCTCAACTTTTCTAAAACTTGAAGACTACGAAATTAAATATTCTGACTTGGTATAGGTACTGCTTACCCCAAAACATTATACGGGGTGTAAATAGACCCTTCATGAAGCCTTCAACCAAGCATTCCGTACATCAAACTAAGTAACTTTACGCAAAAATAATTGCTGGGAAACGACTTTTTTTTTGGGATGAAAAATCACGTTTTACGGTAGCACTAAATGGGACGCACTCAAAGCATTGTGTTGATGGATGGATTGAATAGTACGGGGGTATGGTATGTATGGTATGTTCTAGAACAAAAAAAATATCGCACAGACGGTGAGACAAGTGCCTTTCGGCTTCGTTAAGGGTCTATTTAAACCCTTTATTATTCTTGTAGGAAAATCTCTTGTAACTAAACTTTTGCTTGGAACACATAATTATGAAAATATCAATTAGAAGAAGCTACTTAAGAATTAGGAACATATGATGTAGCAAAAATAACTTAGTTTTATACTTACACTGGCGGAAGACCTAGGGAAATGTGTCGGATACATAGGTCTAAACACTTGACAGAGAACTTTTCGAAATGTCTTTTAAAAAAAAGATAATTGTAAATTTCTGTTTCTATGGAAAATCTAAAATCGGTCTGATTTAGCTGTAACACTATTTTTCGAAGATATTCTCTGTCAAATTTTTAGACTTATGTATCCTGCTTATGCGTACGAAGTTTCATAAAAATCGGTTCAGTCATTTCGAAAAAAAATCACTTGAGAGTTTGTATGAAGTGCCGTAAGACGTTAACTCTCTTAACATTAATGTAGGTCTTCCGCCAGTGTAAGCATAAAACTAAATTATTTTTGATTTTAATGTTTTTCTAAAAATGACAACAAACACACATAATATACGAAGCAGTTTAATTAAATTTAATATTGGACAAACAAGAAGAATCTTTCAATCATTAAAGAGTCTTAAGAAAATCACTCGTTGGATAACTCCAGAAAATCTTTTTTAAGGAAAACAGGGATTTTTAAAAACTAGCAAACGTAAACCTACAACTTTTATCAAAAACATTAAACAATAACAATATTTCAACATAACGAGTTGCTAATCACCTAATCGAAGACCAGGCTTACTACTATAATATATAATTAGATAATTTGCTAATCACCCTTTACAGGGTTATGAGATCATATAAAACCATGCACAATTCTGAAAGGAATCATCAGAGTTCATTGAGCTTTCTTTGCGAGCGTAACTCAGTCGTGATTGTAAAGACAATATATTAATATTCCAAAATGCTGCCATCCACTATTTCGAGTCAGTCTTCGGCACCAACTCTTTATAATGTTGGCAACGGCGGTGTGATGGATTATGGTGTCAGTGCTTGGAACCAAGTTGATAGCAATAATATGTTGCAGAACACTAAGGTAATTTGATTTTTATACTTCGTCATTATCATCGCTCAGCCTTTCAGCTTTTAGTCTAACTGGATGTAGCTGAATACCAGTTTTTACATAATTGTTTTTATCCAACTTTAACTTGTCTTATCATAACCCATCATATCGTCATAACTTTGAAACGATGTGTCCCTGTTCGTTTCTGCCCATTTTTAAACTTCATGTTCTATATTAAGCGTAACTTATAACAAATTCTATTGTTCTCAGCCCCTGGAGTGGAACGAATTGCCACCCCACAGCGTTGCGTCTGTACCATCATCTGCCAATGTCTCCAGTGAGTACCACGTCCCCACCAGCGTCAACAACATCCAGAATGGTGACAACTACAACACTATCAACAACGGAAACAATGGCAACAGTATCAAAATCATCAGCAACCAAGTCGTGCACCCTCCAAATTACTTGAACATACCTTATCAGACAAATGGTGATTCTAATGGGTATATCTCTTTAAATCCTACAAACCACCCACAAATCATCAACGGGCAAAATTTTCTACCCACACAAAATGGGCAGATTATCGGAGGGCCTGGCTGGCCCAATCAGTCGGATCACGGAAGATTCATCTCCCAAAATCAATCTTGCAAGAAAACAACTGGAGGAGTCAAGAAACAAAAGCGCATCAGAACTGCGTTCACAACCCAGCAGATAATGGACTTAGAACAGGAGTATGCTAGGTCCCGCTACTTAAATCGCGCTCGAAGATTTGAACTCGCAGACGTCTTGCGTCTGGACGAACGCACTATCAAGATTTGGTTCCAGAATCGCCGCATGAAGGAGAAGAAAGACACAGCAGAGAGAATGGCAGAATCCGAAGTAAGCACATCTCAGTCGTCGCTGGAAATTTCCAACATTCAGAGGCCGATGCTTATTCACGAGCAGTATCCAGCCCACGGAGTCGGAGTAGTAAGCGGTTTATACAACCAGGGTAACATTTACGTGGAACAGTACCCAGTTACGTCGACCCCTGTTTCGACGCCAGCAACGAGTTTACCAACCTCAACGGCAGTTCATTCTTCGGCACAGAGTACGTATGAGACTTTTATGCCAAAAGAATATCGGGAACAGTCCCAGCAGTTGCCTTCTTACCAGTCTTCGTACACTCAACCCCAGGAGTTGCCACCTGTTGAACCTCAAGCTGGACCTTCCACATCAAGTGCTAGTCCTAGTGGAATTGTTGACAACAGCTTTGACTTCTCCTGGCTTCAAATCTAATAACGATGAAGAGGATTGTTAGAGATCAATTTTAAATAGTTATCATTGTAAGGTTGAGATTGTAAATATTTTCATTAATAAATTGATGCAAAAATACACTCTAAGTTTTTCTTTTTTCACCCATAACATCACGCCTGTTAGGTGAATAGGAAGTATACAGTACACTGTCAGCAACGAAAGTCCATGAACAGATACTAATTTACGAAACACCTGAACACTAAAACGGACCATAAATCTCTCACTAGAATTGAGTACAAAATAAGGTTATCATTTCAATGCTCCAAAAAGAAAAAAAAAAGAAAAAAAAAACTATATCTAAAGCCTGGGTACACAATAGTACACCCACATTTACCAGTTATGTTTAAGTCCCATGTATCAGGGGGCGAGCCTATTACCATCAAACGGGCACATTTCCAGACTCCGTAACTACTACTGAAATATTGCTGATGGAAAACCGAGACAACACGACCTCTGGGAATCGAGCCCAGACCTAATGCTCAACAGCCGCTCTTACGATCACTAGACCAACGAGGCAGTAATATTGTCAATTCATTAATATTGCGCTATTTACGAGGACTATAACTAAACATGTTTTTAGCAATGGGTTATAATAATAATAATAAAACGTTTATTTCAGATACATAAAGCCAAATCCATAAAGCATAATAGTAAATTAAATATTCAGTGTACAAATATAAAAATTAATAAAATTAAATAGTTCAATTAATAGCAACTACAATAGAAATGAAGATGCAAAATAATTACATAGATTAACTTAATTATCCATATATCATCTTGAGGATGCAATTGCTACTGTGTCTCACTCGTCTCAATAAAGATGCAACCTTCTTTCGTATTATAGCTGGATAGCCATCCGTGCGAGCTACTGCAAACATTAGCGACGCACTGCAATAGGCAGGCAGCCGCATCAGCATCCTAAAGATGTTGTTATATTTCAATATGCGTGCAGGACACTGGCAGCCCGACGGGTATGATTTACACATAGACTAATCGCGAAAAAAGAAATGAAGTTATTTTATGAAGCTCCTAAAAAGTTCGACAGATTGTGAACATAAGTGTTTTACGTAGTTGCGGGCTGGTCCACTTAGATTTATCATAAGTGAACAGCTCAATATTTAACAGCATTCATGTACTCCCGAGTTACTGACGGTCTGCCACGTTTCACACTTATGCTAATAAGGTTGAAAAGTGAAAAGTGGTCGACCGTCAGTGAGTGATATCTACAACTAGCGACCCGTCCCATCTCGTTCGGTTTCACGACTTGACAAAACATCATGACTTATTTATAATGTGAATGCATGTTTAAACCACACCTGCTTCCGGAATAAATTGTTTAAATAATGGTGAAAACTGCATAAAAACTCGTTGTACAGTTTAGAAGAACATCACAGTCACAGAGCAGACACGAAAAACAACTTTATTAGATGCATAGATATTATTGATATAATATATGTTATCAGTTAGTTAAAATATTCATAGAAAGCTTTGTTGGTGACAGTAACAAGTTATTATTTAAGATTAACAGTCACGACTCACATAGATACCTACTATTAGGTATACCTCTGCTTAACCATTCGGGAATTACAGGCGTGATGTATGTACAGTCAGCAAAGCTAAATAGTTTACATCGCACACAGCGGTAACAGCCAGCCGTACGAGCCGGTAATGTTCGTACAGCCGCTCATTATCATTGTGTGCGTATACGTAGTCTACCCTTCACGGGGTTTATTTTTTTTATCTTTAAGCTTGTAGGGTACAAGGAAAAAATAAAAAAACGGGTTTACAATAAGGCCAACACTTATTCAAGTGTAACATGGTCACCATAGCTGATTGGTGTAAGCGCTTGCGTCAGTTAGTGACCTAAGCTTAACGATGTAAGTTCGATCCCAGGTGAGGAGTTGCTGTTTTTTACTTTTTGTTCTTTATTAAATTAATTTTGTGACCAATAAAATCACTCAAGCAAAAAGTAAAAAGGTAATTAAATAAAACCAATAAAATAATTTTATTTTTTATTAGATAAACATTGGGTTTGAAAGGACCTTTGCCTTCCTTACATTGGTTGTTTTAAGGTTCAATTTGGTGGGAGTTGTGTGTTAGCAAAAAAAACTTGTGTGGCTGATACAATGATTTAATACGAACTGGTTTTAAACATACATAGGCTATCCATACTAGACATTCGAATGAGTAAAACACTGTTGTTTACCAGTTTTATTGACAAAGGCAAAGTTTTTTGTTGGTGAGGATGGACGTAAATAATTTGTCAAAGTAGCAGGTATATAAATTGAATCAAAGTAAAATTAGAGGTGAAGTGAATCAACATGTTAGATAGTAAGAAATTATGACAACTTCTAACCGCATAACAATAACATCACTTCACCATACTTTCAATACTTTACGAGTTGTGGTTTTAAAAAGAGGATTAGAGGAGGAGATTATTAACATCTATACCTAATTGTTGCTAAGGTTTATATTTGTTTACATTCGCTTAACAAATATGAACATTATTTGCATAAAAATAAGATTCATATTCGCCTACTAATTAAAATAAATTCGACTATAATGAGTCTGTAAACCCTCGTTTTCTGTTACTTCTTGTAACCTTCACCTCATGCTGTTAACCATATTCGCGCATATGTTTAGTAACATTTACGCCCATCCTTATCCGACTTAAACGTCTTTTCGTCGCTATAAATCAGCACATTGTTCTCCCAATCAAAATTAATCTATGACCTAGCAAAGTGTAGTCGGTTTTGTCGGTGCGCAGTGGACAGTTTGTAAGCGCATTTTGTGTGCTGTTGCTTTTACGCGGGTGGACAAGAAGGGAACAGCCTTGTGCCTTGCCACGATGTCGTGGTGTCGAGCCCATGAATTTGCCTTTGGTTTTGGCCTAGGATGTTCTACGTCTCCAAAATCCGGTTCTCCTCTGTGGATAAAAAGAGAATTTATAATACTATTAATAATAGCTATTATTATAAAGCTATTTTTTTTATTTTTGTTTAAATAATAAACTTATATATACCTAATTAATTTTATAATAATACAAATAAAAAAATTAAATATAAGATATACATTAGCTTTTCTTAAACTGTCTAAGGGCTAAATCAAGCTAATTTTAGACCAAGTTAATTTTTATCATAATCATCTTAAGATAAATTTAAAAAAATCTTTCATTCATGATAATATATTATTATAACTATGGTAGGTATTGCATTTAAGTTACATTAATTATTTATTCGTAGTAAACATTGAAAGGTGAGAGGAGTTAGTTAAAGTGAAGTAGGTATAATATCAACATAGTGTTATATGTAACTGTTACTCACCGATATCATTAAGCGAATTCCAATTTCGCATCTTCTTAGCGTATCGATGACAATTCAAATTGAGTCAGTCCAAAATTTGTCGACGACTTTGGCACTTTCAGTAGCGTCCTGTGATGCACATCGCAGGAGCAAACAACAGGACAGGCAGGACACGATATAAAGTGTCCCATCGTTTGTGGGGCAGCACCACATTTACACTCACAATTTAACATATAGATATGTTTTGCTCATCCGAAACAACGATTTCTACCCTTTTGAACATTGATAAAATGTTACATTTTTGGATCCACAGAAATAAATCCGCGCACATGCGCAGGAGTAGTAATCAATAAACTCAGTAATGCAAATACTCATAGATCGACAACTAAGAACGCTCATTTTTATAAATGAAGGTGTTTGAAAACAATATTTTTAAATTGTCGGTAGTTTTTTTCTAAACAGTCAAAATAAAATGACCTGAGAGTTCCGTGTTTATCTCAAACATTGGAAACTTCATTACCCAACCTTGAACGGGATCGAATAGTTATAAATTCTACTTTAAGTAATGTTTTAACAAAAGAATGAACACAAAAAGAAAAAGAATATATTGTTGCATACAAGGTTTGAACTTACGGCTTCTTGTTTACTGACCAAAGACGATAGCCATTGTGCCAAGCTTGCTATAGTGATGTGATGCAAAATATTATACCTCCTTCAGTACCATAAGTGAATGATGACTATATATTGGTATATGGTAAATGATGTGCCACACGCACACTAATAAAAAACGAGCTCGCACGTTTTATTTAGTGTTTGTGTGCATAACTATGACTTCACCCACACATATAATCTGTAAATCAATTAGTTGGGTCTCGTGTACATAGCGATGTAGATAGTACAAAACAATTGAAACAAAATCAGATAATAGTTAACTAGTCCTAACGGACTGTTGATATTGTTGATTTGCTTTATAAGAGCAAATATTGACATTTTAGGGTAAGCACGACTATCAGGAAGTATTTGATTGTATAAATTCCAGATAGATAATAAAATTACCAGTGAGTGAACTGCCAATTTCTTACAACAGGGATACATCATAATCAGCCTATAATGTTTCCACTGCTGGGACACAGGCCTCCTCTCTATGAGAGGGAATGGGCTATAATCCACCACGCGGGCCCAGTGCGGGTTGGTAGATGTCACATGTCTTCGAATTTTTGGTTCTAGGACATGCCGGTTTCCTCACGATGTTTTCCTTCACCGTTTCGAGAGCAGTGGTGATGAAATAAATTACACAAAGTAATGTGCCTGCCGGGGTTCGAACCCACGACTTACTGCTCGTAAGTCGGGACCGCCACCACTGGGCCACCGCTGCTCACTGGGCCACCGCTGCTCACTGGGCCACCGCTGCTCACAGGGATAAATAATTTATATCAAAGCTCAACTTTTCTAAAACTTGAGGACTACGAAATTAAATATTCTGACTTGGTATAGATACTGCTTACCCCAAGGGTATTAACAGACCATTCACGAAGCAGTCAACCAAGCATTCTGTACACACGCTAGCACATTAAGCTCGACACCCAACATACCCATAACTACGCTTCATTCAATACAGAGAATCGTCGGAAAGGGACTAAGCATCGTGGCGTCAGCCAACCACAGTGCGGTAGAGCTAGCGTTTAATGCTTTGCACTTACACACACAGTCACACTTACACACACAGACGCACTTTTTTGCATCGTGTTGTGTCGTCCGTCAACAAAATTGAAATTATTATAAAAACATATTATAAAAACATATTATAAAAACATATTAGTATTATATTTTTTAATCGGATTTTGTTACCAATTTCAAGATTTTATTTTTTTTGCACGGAACCCTAATTCTTTTTCTAAAATAAAAGTAACCTATGTTAGTCCTAATAACATTAGCTATCTGCCAGTAAAAGTCCCGTCAAAATCGGTCTGATTTGAACAATCCTCGCGCACTTTTTTGATGTCACTGAGTAAAGGAATTCCACGCAGACAAAGCGTCGCTTCGCGCGTGCTCAAGAATTGATGTACACACGGCACCGGGTTTAAGCCCGGTGCTTTGATAACAACCCGATAAACATCTGCAAACACCCATAAACACCCAGAAAATTGGGTGTCTATTTGATTTGATGAAATTAAATTAGTGATGTTAAAAAACATGTTTTAAAAGTGATTTTCATTCAGTTCATGTCTTTGTAGGCAACATTAGTTAAATCAGGGAGGGTAAAATAAAATGGTACGAGATAAAAACGAAATTTCTAAAATCACATTTTCTATTATTTCAACTTTTGAATAGCTTATTGTATGTTGTAGTGTGTAATTAGCGTTGAAGACTCGAGTGTAAGCATGTTAGTTGTCATATTCTTCATTTGTGTTTTGCTTTAACATCTCAGTACTTGTCTAAAAAGTCCAGAAATAGTAAAAAAGTGTATGAAAACAATACGTGATGACTCGTTCAAAAAAAAGGGCCACGTACTGCCAGAGAGAACTGATATTCATATGAGCCCCTCATCGTCTGCTAACGTCATTCATTTTGAGGACGCCGATGAGATTGATCTCACAATAACACAATTTGCGAATGCTATATTTGTATCAGGGACACCATTATCGATAGTGGAACATTATGGATACAACTTTTCGAAAAATTGCAACAAAATTTCAAAATGCCTTCACGTAAAGGTCTGTCAACGAAATACTTAGAAAAAGTGTATAAAGAGATGCGTCTAGAGTTAGATGAGGAATTAAACGCTTGCAATTACTTGCATCTTCAGTGTGACGGCCGGAGTAACCTGAGAAATGAAGGAATAATAAACTTTTTGATATAAAAACCGCAACCTGCATATATAAAAAGCTTAAACACGGAAACTAATGCACACACTAGTAAATATCTAAGTCAAGAAATTAAGAAAGTAATGAGAGTGTATGGGGTAAATAAGTTTCTTGTCCTCATTGGTGACAATGCCAGAAATATTCAAAAAGCATTTAGATTAATTAAAGTTAAATATGAACATGTTGTTGCTCTCGGTTGCTGTGCGCATGTTTTGAACTTGTGCCAAGATTGCTTAAAGGTAAAAAACATTAAAATTCTTGTAATGGAAGCCTTAAATCTAATAAAAACTGTTAAAAAGAGCCAACGACTAAATTCGCTACTGACAAAATTGAGTCAAAACCAGGATTCTGCACGAACATTAAAACTACCTTGTGTTACTAGATGGGGAAGTCACGTTATTTCGTTAAAAAGTTTAAAAACAAACAAGATAGCCTTGCAAAGAATGGCTGTTAGTGAAGATGTGCTGATTGCAAGGGATATTAAAAATCTAATTTTAAATGATGATTTCTGGAGGAAGACTTATGAATGTATAAGTATTCTAGAACCTATTACTGAAAGCATATTTAACTTGGAGGGAGATCAGTTTGGTGTATCCACAAAGTATACATTACGTTTAAAGATATACTGGCTAAAATACGTTCCGCATTGCCTCATACTTCAATGTTGAACGAAGAAGGCAAACAGCAAATTCTTACATCAGTCGCTGATAGGCGCAAAATGTCCATTAGACCAATTCATTTGGCAGCGTATATGCTGGATCCTTCAGCTCAGGGTGTTGAACTTACTCAAGATGAAGAACTTCAGCAACTAAGTTGACATAATGTAATGGCCAAACTGGCTTGTTACAAAGCTAAAGAAAACTTTTGGGCCAGACAATTTACATGGAATTCAGTGCATTGAGCATTTGAGCCCATTGTGTGGTGGAAAGGAATCTGTAGTTCGTCTGAACTAAACAAAGTAGCGGTACGCATCCTGTCAGCTCCGTGTACATCAGCAGCAACCGAGCGTTCCTTGTGTATTCAAGGATATATACATAATAACAAAAGAAATCGACTTTCAACAGAAAGAGCCGCAAAAATTTCATACATTTGTTACAAATGGAATCTTAAACATAAACTTAATAATGAGAACATTCAGTTAGATGAAGAAAATGAAAACGAAAACATAATAGAGAGTTTTATAGACCAACTTAATGAGAGCTATGATGAAAATGAAACTGGAATAGAGAGTTCTATAGACCCGATAATATTGGACGACTACAACGAACCTACACCTTCAACGTCAGGGGAAGCCAGACAGCTTTTACATTTTGTCGTCTGTAACAATGATAATGGAGAATCCGATAGTGATTGATTGTTAAGTAGGTCATTTGTTTTTGATTAGTACCAGAAAATAGATTTTTCTTGCTTTATTTTATTTCACCTAATTATGTATAATTCAATAAAAGAATATTAATTAAAAACTGAATGTCATTTATGTATAAAAATCATTTACACCCGAAATTTGGGTGGAAATCGGGTGTTTATCCCAAAACACCCGGTTTAAATCCACCTGGGTTTAAACCCGGGTGGGTGGATTGCCCATCTAAATCATCGGACCCTCTCGCACGATTCGCAGCGTTCAACTTCTAATAGTTCAAAGTCCAGAGCTTCATGAGCGGCCGTGTGTACATCAAATTAAGTAACTTTACGCAAAAATAATTGCAAACGACTTTTTTTTTAACACTCGATGGAACGCACTCAAAGCATTGTGCTGATGGATGGATTGAATAGTACGGGAGTCGTGGAGGTGTTTAAAGTAAAAATCTTACATTAAAAACATTATTTAAAACAAACTTGTGCAAAAGTTGGAACTTTGACCCCAATATCTACGTAACTAGAAGGTTCCCAGGTATGGACCGAGGTATGGTATGTATGGTATGGTCCAGAACAAAAAAATGATCGCGAAGACGGGGAGACAAGTGCCTTTCGGCTTCGTTAAGGGTCTATTTACACCCTTTATTATTCTTGTAGGAAAATCTCTCGTAACTAAACTTTTGCTTGGAACACAAAATTATGAAAATATCAATTAGAAGAAGCTACTTAAGAAATAGGAACATAAACTTATGGCATTTAATTATTCATTAGAGCTAGATTACATCTGGTATAAAAACTTGTGATGCAGCAAAAATAACTTAGTTTTATACTTACACTGGCGGAAGACCTAGAGAAATGTTAAGAGCTTTAACGTCTTACGACATTTCATACAAACTTTCAAGTGATTTTTTTTCGAAATAATAATTTGTCGGTTCAGTCATTTCGAAAAAAAATCACTTGAAAGTTTGTATGAAGTGCCGTAAGACGTTAACGCTCTTAATATGTTTCTTAAAATGTTTTTTTTACAGTACCGATACTGAAAAGGATACATTTAAAGGAACGAAACTTGTTTGAGATTTGTCAAGGATGAAGTTATTTTCAGTGTCTTGGAATTTTTAATAATTGAAACTTGTACATACTAGGTACAAGATACATTCCACGTTTCTAACAATAAAGTTATAGGTGCAGATGAAGAGAAAATGGTTGGGTCACAAGAAGATGTGAGATGAAGATAAACAGTAGGTAAGTAGAAGTACAAGCAAGTAATTAGTGATGTTCTCTTTTATTAAATACAAACACACATAAATATACGAATCAGTTTAATTAAATTTAATATTGGACAAAAAAAAGAATCTTTCAATCCTTGAAGAGTCTTAAGAAAATCACTCGTTGGATAACTCCAGAAAATCTTTTTCAAAGAAAACATAGGGATTTTCAAAAACTAGCAAATGTAAACCTACACCTTTTATCAAAAACATTAAACAATAACAATATTTCAACATAACGAGTTGCTAATCACCTAATCGAAGACCAGGCTTACTACTATAATATATAATTAGATAATTTGCTAATCACCCTTTACGGCGATCATATAAAACCAAGCACGATTCTGACAGATATCATCAGAGTTCATTGAGCTTTCTTTGCGAAAGTATTGGTCGTGATTGTAAAGACAATATTTTAATATTCGAAAATGCTGCCATCCACTATTTCGAGTCAGTCTTCGGCACCAACTCTTTATAATGTTGGCAACGGCGGTGTGATGGATTGTGGTGTCAGTGATTTTAACCAAGTTGATAGCAATAATATGTTGCAGAACACTAAGGTAATTTGATTTTCATACTTCGTCATTATCGCCTTTCAGCTTTTAGTCTAACTGGATGTAGCTGAATACCAGTTTTTACATAATTGTTTTTATCCAACTTTAACTTGTCTTATCATAACCCATCATATCGTCATAACTTTGAAACGATGTGTCCCTGTTCGTTTCTGCCCATTTCAAAACTTCATGTTCCATATTCAGCGTAACTCATAAAAAATTCTATTGTTCTCAGCCCCTGGAGTGGAACGAATTGCCACCCCACAGCGTTGCGTCTGTACCAGCACCTGCCAATGTCTCCAGTGAGTACCACGGCGCCACCAGTGTCAACAACATCCAGAATGTTCACACTTACAACACTGTCAGCAACGGCAACAACGGTGTCAACAACGGAAACAGTAGCAACAGCATCAAAATCATCAGCAACCAAGTCGTGCACTCTCCAAACTACATGAACATACCTTATCAGACAAATGGTGTTTCTAGTGGGTATATCTCTTTAAATCCTACAAACCACCCACAAATCATCAACGGGCAAAATTTTCTACCCACACAAAATGGGCAGATTATCGGAGGGCCTGGCTGGCCCAATCAGTCGGATCACGGAAGATTCATCTCCCAACATCAATCTTGCAAGAAGAACACTGGAGGAGTCAAGAAACAAAAGCGCATCAGAACTGCGTTCACAACCCAGCAGATAATGGACTTAGAACAGGAGTATGCTAGGTCCCGCTACTTAAATCGCGCTCGAAGATTTGAACTCGCAGACGTCTTGTGTCTGGACGAACGCACTATCAAGATTTGGTTCCAGAATCGCCGCATGAAGGAGAAGAAAGACACAGCAGAGAGAATGGCAGAATCCGAAGAAGCAAGCACATCTCAGTCGTCGCCAGATGTTAACAACATTCAGATGCCGATGCTTATTCACGAGCAATATCCCGCATTTAAAAATGGAGTCCACCAGGGTAACATTTACGTGGAACAGTACCCAGTTACGTCGACCCCTGTTTCGACGCCAGCAACAAGTTTACCGACCTCAACGGCAGTTCAGTCTTCGGCACAGAGTACGTATGAGACTTTTATGCCAGAAGAATATCGGGAACAGTACCAGCAGGTGCCTTCTTACCAGTCTTCGTACACTCAACCCCAGGAGTTGCCACCTGTTGTACCTCAAGCTGGACCTTCCACATCAAGTGCTTCTAGTGGAATTGTTAACAAGAGCTTTGGCTTCTCCTGGCTCAAGTCTATTAACGATGACAAGGATTGTTAGAGATCAATTTGAAATAGTTTTCATTGTAAGGTTGAGATTGTAAATATTTTCATTAATAAATTGGTGCAAAAATACACTCTAAGCATTTTAATTTTTTCACCCATAACATCACGCCTGTTAGGTGAACAGGAAGTATACAGTACACTGTCAGCAACGAAAGTCCATGAACAGATACTAATTTACGAAACACCTGAATACTAAAACGGACCATAAATCACTTACCAGAATGGAGTACAAAAAAAAAGAAAAAAGAAATTAAAAAATGTTGTAAGCAGTAAGGATTTTCAAAAAAAATAAAAATTAATAAATAAATAAAAGCCGTATAGCTGGCTTACTGCTTACAAGAAAATATTTTTTATTTTTTTTAATTTATACATACTTTCATATGCATTTAGTAGTAAAGCTTTTATTTTGAAATTACAAACAGACATTTAAATTTTATTTATTTGTATAGATATAAACAAACAATTATCTTATTACTCATTATTGCTAAATCATACGTACGCTGTATTCCGTCTCAATAATATTGTTTATTTTATATACTTAAGTTAAAAATAAATCACAAACGAACTTTATAAACAACTAAATCTATAGTGGAAAGTCATATTTGGCCTGCAACTTTTAATTTTATTTGAACTTGTGATATGTAACGAATTATTTAAATCTTAACGAGCACAAGACATACCGAAACTCCTAAGTCTAAAGCCGGGTACACAATAGTACACCCACATTTTGCCAGTTATGTTTAAGTCCCATGTACCAGGGGGCGAGCCTATTACCATCAAAGGGCACATTTCCAGACTCCGTACTGCTACTACTGAAATATTGCTGATGGAAAACCGAGATAACACGACCTCTGGGAATCGAGCCCAGACCTAATGCTCAACAGCCGCTCTTACGATCACTAGACCAACGAGGTAGTAATATTGTCAATTCATTAATATTGCGCTATTTACGAGGACCATAACAAATACATGTTTTTAGCAATGGGTTATAATAATAATAATAAAACGTTTATTTCAGATACAATCCATAAAGAATAATAGTAAATTAAATAGTCAGTGTACAAATAAAAAAATTACCAAAATTAAATAGTTCAATTAAAAGCAAATACAATAGAAATGAAGATGCAAAACAATTACATAAATTAACTTAATTATTCAATGTCAATATAAGATATTATTATTTCAATCAATCAAGTAAATTAGAAAATGCACAAACATTATACATGAAATATATATCAAGCTAAATAAATAATATGTCAGTATTGTCCGGTATGTAGACACATCCATTTATGTTGGATCGGACAGTCTGTGCGGGAAGCAATCATCTTGAGGATGCTATTGCTACTGTCTCTCACTCGTCTCAACAAAGATGCAACCTTCTTTCGTATTATAGCTGGATAGCCATCCGTGCGAGCTACTGCAAACATTAGCGACGCACTGCAATAGGCAGGCAGCCGCATCAGCATCCTAAAGATTTTGTTATATTGAACGCGCTGGACACTGGCAGCCCGACGGGTATGATTTACACATAGACTGATCGCGAAAAAAGAAATGAAGTTATGTTATGAAGCTCCTATAAAGTTCTTCAGATTGTGATAATAAGTGTTTTACGTAGTTGCGGGCTGGTCCACTTAGATTTATCATAAGTGAGCAGCTCAATATTTAACAGCATTCATGTACTCCCGAGTTACTGACGGTCTGCCACGTTGCACCCTTATGCTAATAAGGTTGAAAAGTGAAAAGTGGTTGACCGTCAGTGAGTGATATCTACAACTAGCGACCCGTCCCATCTCGTACGGTTTCATGACTTGACAAAACATCATCATCATCATCATCATTTCAGCCGAAAGACGTCCACTGCTGGACATAGGCCTCCCCCAAGAAGGGGGGTGGGACAAAACATCATGACTTATTTATAATGTGAATGCATGTTTAAACCACACTTCCTTCCGGAATAAATTGTTTAAATAATTGTGAAAGCTGCATAATTCGTAGTACAGTTTAGAAGAACATCATAGTCACACAGCAGACACGAAAAACAACTTTATTAGATGCATAGCTATTATTGGTATAATATGTTATCCTTTGAAATACCAAGAAAAAAGTTGAAAGTATGAAGGTAAGTAGGTGGTACAGTGGTACACGATTTCCAAAACATTATTTTTGTCTATTTGATGCCCTTGCATCATATTAATCAATAGTGGTTTGCGATCCTTTTATTTTGCCTTATTTATAATCAATAACAATCAAAAGTCACACTTATTTTCAAGTGTCAATCTACCTGTAATTTATTAAAGTACCTACACTTATTAATATTAAAAAAGTTAAGAGACGTCAATACTTTCACATGAGCATTACTTTGTTTATGGGAAGTTCATGTCTAGTACTTGTTATTTATTTAATCAGGCATTTTACTTACCCTATAAAGCAAACATCATAATCATCCGCAGCCACTACAGCGTGTTCATCGGGTTAGATATATACAGATACCTAGTACTTTCTATACCTACACCTACCCGTGACGACTGGCAGAACCAGCGAGAGGTCGCTGGTTTTGCCAGTCGCCACGCTGTTCTGTCTGTTTCGTCAAGTATTTTGTATGATTTCGTAGTCAATAATTTAATACGAATTAGAATTCAAAGCCAACCTAGCTATTAAAGAGTGAGAAAATGCAATTTTTAAGCAGTTGTTATTCGTAGGAACTATTATTTAATCTGTGGTGATGTTCGAAAAGAACCCACTGTTGACGAATAATTCTAATTAATATTGACACTACTGATAATAAGCCTGTATTCAAATCATTACGAACCGAAGTACCAATACTGGTAGATATTTGATTAAACAGAGTACACGTTTTAACAAGAGATTAAGTAGGTAATTCAACAATTAATATCACACATTATGATAATAATCGTTCATGCTCTGGCTATAATTAGTTAATAGTATATTTTTGGGTCATATTATCATTAAATAATGATTTTCCAAGCAACTATATAAAGGACAATTAGTTCAGAATTCTTAGTCGATTTGTAATGGTTGAGCCAATGTGCCTGCATCGATTGAAAATGACGTATCTGTGGTTGAATCAAAACGGTAAAAGAGATAGTTTAAATATTCAAACTGCTCGTGAAGATCATTTTATTGGGAGGAAATATCCTATTCAAGTCGTAAGTGTTGTACATACAGTGTTTTTTATTCAATGATATAAAGAAATTGCAGTTAGTGATTTAATATGAACTTCTTCTTCTTATCGTATCGATGTTCCTTCCATATTACACGGTTTGGACCCAGTAGGTGGCCACGTTTATTTAATTTAATATCAACTAAAATGGTTACTATCACTGGTAAATAAACAGCATCATCGTAGTTATTAATTTTAAATAGGTAAAAGGCACAAAAAGTATGAGAGAATGTTTGTTAAAAATTAAAAAAGGGGAGATTGATCGTTGATACCTACTAGATTGAACATTCGTGAAGATAAAACAATTGAAAAATATTGTAAACGAATTAAATACTAATCACGTATTGTTTAATTTTCAGATGGATTATCGGCAACGTGATAACACGGAAAAGGCGAAAAGATTCCGAAGTGCTTTCACAACGGACCAAGTGAACTACCTGGAGCAGCAATTCAAGAAGTTTCCTTACATCGGAGTCGCTAATCGCCAGGAATTAGCTTCAGTTTTGAACCTCTCTGAAAGAGCTATCAAAATCTGGTTTCAGAATCGCCGGATGAAAGAAAAGAAAGAAACTGCTACTAAAGAAGTTGATGACGAACAAAGCATTAGTAAGTCTCTGGAAAACATTAAAGATCAATTTAATAATGTTCTGCCATTAACTAATGAACAACCGCGTTCATTACCATTACTTAATGTTTCGAATCAAGGAAACTGTTACAAAAATATGGCAACAAATAATTCTGCAAGTAATGAAACAAGGAAAATTGTTCAAGGAGTTGAATTCAAAGATTCTGCAGCAAAAATTCCTGCACCTGTAACTCAAAATGTATGGACTACAACCAAAGTGACTCATCCACTATCTGTGTTTGTGAAAAGTAGTCATTCATCTCCGGAATATAAAAGATCTGCTGAATTCTCTATTGAATTGTGTAAGGAATACAAAACCGAATCTTTTTCCAAACTTTGTCTAGAACAACAGAAATTTAAAAAGGAAGTTGAAGATATAAAGAAGATGGAAGAGCCAACGTCTGTGGGATTCACAGAACAGATGGTACCAGAAGATTTATCACCAAGAGGAAAAGTAAATAGTCCTGCAATGGGTCCGCAACAAACCCTAGCAGGAAACGCTTCCAGTACTCCAGGATTACTATCTATAGTGCCAACAGTTTCACCATTTCATACTCAGTCTTACATGCCTACGAGTGGGGTTATTTGGAAGTCAGTGAGTGTCACGCCTGTTGCCTCTTCTAGTACTTCACCTGTTTCTGCTTTGTTGAATGTGACTCCCGTTCAAGAGAAACTTGCCCAGAGACAGTGTAACTGTGATTGTCATGTTGGACAAGTAATGCCTCAAGTTCCTGATAGTATTCCGGAACAATCTCCAAGTCCCCAATATATTATCACTAAAAAATACTAGAAAATAATTTTAATGTTTGTTTTTGTAAATAAAGATCTCGTATTTTTTGACTCATGGTACAGACGCTAGCACATCAAGCTACAATCTGTCAAATTTCTTTAATCGATTGTCAACTTTATCACTATGATGCATTAGGTTCAAGGTTGACTGGGGAAAAAAAAAAAAAATTTACAGTTTTGGGTAGCTGTAAAAAATAAATAATATTAACTGACTGTAACTGTAAAAATGTATGTGCTTGCGTCTGTACATGTTCTTGCTAATGTACACACATTATATTTTTACAATGTTAAAATTCTAGGCTTAAGTAATATGCTTGTGATGTTTAAGTTTTTTCTAAGATATTGTTTGTTTATGTAGTGAATATTTTAATTTTGTTTGTAAGGTTATATCCGTAAGCGTGTTACGTAATTAAAGAAATCATATAGTTTTGTTGATATTTTATTCGAAAAGTTTTTAAATTAACACAATTTATTTACGGCTAGCCAAAATTGTTAGAAATAAAGATGTTTTTAACATAGTTTCGAGATAAAACAGAAAATAACAAGACGTAGAAAAGAAAGTACATATAAATATCAAGTAATACTTATTCATAAACACGCACCCTACAAAAGTTTTAACTTTAAATTACAAAAATCACAAAGTATTTTAGAATAAGTTTTGATAAAAAAATACTATAAAGTTATAACGAATCATCCCAGCCTTTTCTCAACTGTGTTAGGGTCAGCTTGCTGTCTAACCGAATGCAGCTGAATACCCGTATTTTACATGGAGCGACTGTCTATCTGACCTCCACAACCCAGCTAGTACCAGGTAATACGATACTCCTTGGTAAGACTAGTTGTCAGATTTTTTGAGCCACTGACTACCTGTAACGACTGTCAAAGATCTTGAAATGACAGACGGTACCAACGGCTTAACGTGCTTTCCGAGGCACGGAGGAAACTGGTATGTAATGGGTGGTCACCCATCCACAGACCAACCTAGACAAGCACAGCTTAACCTAAAGATCGATCCGAGTGGCTGTTATTATTTAGCCACGAGCTCCTCCTCGCTCAAAGTTATGAATAAAGAATAAAATATGAATTTTATTTATTTTATAATAAATATTTTATATAAGCAAGTCACTTTACATAAAAAGAGCTTAAATCTAGGAAGTCTTATCTAGGAAGTACACCAAATACAAAATAGTATTTTAAACATTTTTTTTATAATTATATTACCACTCCATTAAATAAATATTAAAAAAATAAAAATGTCTAATTCAATAATAATCTGAAAACAATAAATTATACCTATTTATAATAAAAAATAAGAATTATTCACCTATCTTTGCTTGATAATAGAAAAGTATAACCAAAAATATATCCGTATTTCCCGTAGCACAATTAAAACCAATTAAGTCACAATTTGAGCATAAAAACATTGAACTTAAAGGCAAAAAACACAATTTAGGAGATGGAAATGGGCTTACAAACATATTAATTAAGTTATTATGAAACTTTATCTGCAAATAAATAGAAATATACAGATTTAACTCAAACTTGCAGTTTTATATTTAACATTTTTAGAAAAACAAATCCTTGGATGCAATATTAAGAAAACACTCTAATAATTTGAATAAATAAATAAATCACAGATTTCCCTTATTATAGAACTAGATCAGTTTAAAAATATAACATTGATTAAATAAATAATGTAGTGGATAAATTTTATCTTACATACAAACATAACTACTAAAAATGTACACATTTAAAATTAAGAATATTTACTGGTCATAGCGTATTCAGGAGGTTGTAATTGTTTTAAAGAGTGTAGCATAGTTTCTAAGGTAACAAAAATAATTATCAAATTAGTTTGATTGGTTTTGATTGTATAGCGATCATAAAGAATATAATAATTATTTGTGTATAAAGGTCTCTTATAAAGCCGAGTAATACAGATATCGATTCGCTGCCCAACAACTATTTACTTAACTGTGATTATACTCGAATCACACGGATACATCATACGGATAATACAGAGTTATATAAAGAGTGTTTTCATTATAAAAATATGTTGTAAAACAAGGTGGAGCCATACCTCCATAGCCGGACTGAACGGGGTTAGGTTTATTATAATAAGTGGGCAGATGGTAAATTGGACCAGGATAGTGAGTAAGATGGTTTAAATGTTCAGTGTTCTTTAGATCAATAATTACTTGCAATGGGGCTGAATCCGATGGTTTCCTCTTCTCCTTCATTCTCCTGTTTTGGAACCAGTCTTCGATATATTTTTCACCGATTTTCAGAGCGTTGGCTAGCACAGCACGCTTCTCTGAGTTAACGTACCTATGGCGGGAGAACACCCTTTCTAAAGCCCGCAGCTGAATTGTCGAAAAGGCAGTCTGCACCCGTTTTTGTTTATTTTTTATTGTTCTGGTTACATCTGAAAATAAATAAATTAAACTGTGAAGAAGTGGAAGCAATGGGGGGACTTGCCCACGAGTGGGACAGTACCTCATCTGACTAGCCTTTTTCCAACTATGTTGGGGTCGGTTTACAGTCTAACCGGATGCAGCTAAATACCAGTATTTTACATGGATAACCCAGTTAATACCGGATAATACGATACCCCTTGGTAAGACTGGTTATCAGAATGTTGGTCCACTGTCTACCCGTAACACAGTACAAACTGTACTATAAGAGATTGGGACAGTACACATAAAAAAACTGAACACACTAGATTGATGTTTCGATCTCGTTATCATGACTTTATCACGGTGCATTAAAAATGACACCTATTATGTAAATTGAAACACTTCCATGGCAATTATTCTAAAAACAAATAAGACGCACAATGTAGCGTAATGTATGTATGTATGTATGTGTGCGTGTGTGTGTTGTGTATGTGTGTATGTTGTATATGTGTAGAGGGCCTAGACTCGTGACAATTTTTGAAACGTCACTGTTTATACAATGTTTGGTTGTCTAGTTGTCGTCAGAATATAACATGAAGTTGACAAAAATAAAAAAATCCAGGGTAAAAGTAGTTATTCGAAAATCTACAAACCTCTTATTTTCTGCTGATTATTTTCTGGTGATACTGTTGAAAACGGCCGATTTTCACAGCAGGTCACCTGAAAAAAAAATGAGAAGCAATTCATTGGTAGCAATAACTAGAATGAGGGTGCTCAATATGACAATTTTGCTATCAAACGTACTGGGCACTAGGAGCGTCTGTATTAGTCAATTGACTGTTTTTGCTGACAGAATTTTAAACCTGATTCTGGCCACAATGTGATCATGTTTTGTTAAAAATTAAAAATGGTTGGGAGATTGATCGTTAATACCTACTAGATTGAACATTCATCAAACCAAAACAATTGAAAAATATTTTGAAACAACTAAATACTAATCGCGTATTGTTTAATTTTCAGATGGATTTATCAGCAACATGATAGCACACAAAAGGTCAAAAGATTCCGAAGTACTTTCATAACGGACCAAGTGAACTATCTGGAGAAGCAGTTCAACAAGTTTCCTTACATTGGAAACGCTCTTCGTAAGGAAGCAGCTTCAGCTTTGAACATCCTTGAAAGAGCTGTTAAAATCTGGTTTCAGAACCGCTGGATGAAAGAAAAGAATGCAAGTGCTACTAAAGAATTTGATGACGAACAAAGCATTAGAAAGTCTCTGGAATACATTAAAAATCAATTAAATAATGTTGTGACATCAACTAATGAACAACTGCGTTCATTAACATTACTAACTGATTTTTTTTAAATCAAGTAATGAAACAAGGAAAATCGTTCAAGGAGTGGAAATCAAAGATTCTGCAGAAAAAAATCCTGCACCTTTAACTCAAAATGTAGTGACTACAGATAAAGTGATTCATCCACCATCTGTGTTTGTGAAAACTAGTAATTCATCTCCGGAATTTAAATTCAATAATAATCTGAAAACAATAAATTATACCTATGTATAATAAAAAATATGAATTATTCACCTATCTTTGCTTAATAATAGAAAACTATAGTATTACCTAAAAATATATCCGTATTTACATGAATTCCCGTTGCACAATTAAAATCAATTAAGTCACAATTTGGGCATAAAAACGTTGAACTTAAAAGCAAAAAACACAGTTTTGGAGATGGAAATGGTCTTAAAACACATTAATTAAGTTATTATGAAACTTTATCTGCAAATAAATAGAAATATATAGATTTAACTCAAACTTGCAGTTTTATATTAAACATTTTTAGAAAAACAAATACTTGTAGATGCAATATTAAGAAAACACTCTAATAATTTGAATAAATAAATAAATCACAGATTTACTTAAATATAGAACTAGATCAGTTTAAAAATATTATATTGATTAAATAAATTATGTAGCGGATGAATTTAATCTTACATACAAAGTCATTCAAAACATGACTTCGAAAAATGTACACATTTAAAATTAGGAATATTTACTGGTCATAGCGTATTCAGGAGGTTGTAATTGTTTTAAAGAGTGTAGCATAGTTTCTAAGGTAACAAAAATAATAATCAAATTAATTTGATTGGTTTTGATTGTATAGCTATCATAAAGAATATAATAATTATTTGTGTATAAAGGTCTCTTATAAAGCCGAGTAATACAGATATCGATTCGCTGCCCAACAACTATTTACTTAACTGTGATTATACTCGAATCACACGGATACATCATACGGATAATACAGAGTTACATAAAGAGTGTTTTCATTATAAAAATATGTTGTAAAACAAGGTGGAGCCATACCTCCATAGCCGGACTGAACGGGGTTAGGTTTATTATAATAAGTGGCCAGATGGTAAATTGGTCAAGGATAGTGAGTAAGATGGTTTAAATGTTCAATGTTCTTTAGATCAATAATTACTTGCAATGGGGCTGAATCCGATGGTTTCCTCTTCTCCTTCATTCTTCTGTTTTGGAACCAGTCTTCGATACATTTTTCACCGATTTTTAGAGAGTTGGCTAGCACAGCACGTTTCTCTGAGTTAACGTACCTATGGCGGGAGAACACCCTTTCTAAAGCCCGCAGTTGATTTGTCGAAAAGGCAGTCCGCACCCGTTTTTGTTTGTTTTTTATTGTTTTGGTTACATCTGAAAATAAATAAATTAAACTGTGAAGAAGTGGAAGCAAAGGGGGGCCTTGCCCACGAGTGGGACAGTACATCATCTGACTAGCCTTTTTCCAACTATGTTGGGGTCGGTTTACAGTCTAACCGGATGCAGCTAAATACCAGTATTTTACATGGATAACCCAGTTAATACCGGATAATACGATACCCCTTGGTAAGACTGGTTTTCAGAATTTTGGGCCACTGTCTACCCGTAACACAGTACAAACTGTACTATAAGAGATAGGGACAGTACACATAAAAAAACTGAACACACTAGAATAATGTTTCGATCTCGTTATCATGACTTTATCACGGTGCATTAAAAATGACACCTATTATGTAAATTGAAACACTTCCATGGCAATTATTCTAAAAACAAATAAGACGCACAATGTAGCGTAATGTATGTATGTATGTATGTGTGCGTGTGTGTGTTATGTATGTGTGTATGTTGTATGTGTGTAGAAGGCCTAGACACGTGACAATTTTTGAAACGTCACTGTTTATACAATGTTTGTTTGTCTAGTTGACGTCAGAATATAACATGAAGTTGACAAAAATAAAAAAACCAGGGTAAAAGTAGGTATTCGAAAATCTACAAACCTCTTATTTTCTGCTGATTATTTTCTGGTGATACTGTTGAAAACGGCCGATTTTCACAGCAGGTCACCTGAAAAAGAAATGAGAAGCAATTCATTGGTAGCAATAACTAGAATGAGGGTGCTCAATATGACATTTTTGCTATCAAACGTACTGGGCACTAGGAGCGTCTGAATTAGTCAATTGACTGTTTTTGCTGACAGAATTTTAAACCTGATCCTGGCCACAATGTGAACATGTTTTGTTAAAAATTAAAAAAGGTTGGGAGATTGATCGATAATACCTACTAGATTGCACATTCATCAAACCAAAATAATTGAAAACTATTTTGCAACAACTAAATACTAATCGCGTATTGTTAAATTTTCAGATGGATTTATCAGCAACATGATAGCACACAAAAGGTCAAAAGATTCCGAAGTACTTTCATAACGGACCAAGTGAACTATCTGGAGAAGCAGTTCAACAAGTTTCCTTACATTGGAAACGCTCTTCGTAAGGAAACAGCTTCAGCTTTGAACATCCTTGAAAGAGCTGTTAAAATCTGGTTTCAGAACCGCTGGATGAAAGAAAAGAATGCAAGTGCTACTAAAGAATTTGATGACGAACAAAGCATTAGAAAGTCTCTGGAATACATTAAAAATCAATTAAATAATGTTGTGCCATCAACTAATGAACAACTGCGTTCATTAACATTACTAACTGATTTTTTTTTAAATCAAGTAATGAAACAAGGAAAATCGTTCAAGGAGTGGAAATCAAAGATTCTGCAGAAAAAAATTCTGCACCTTTAACTCAAAATGTAGTGACTACAGATAAAGTGATTCATCCACCATCTGTGTTTGTGAAAACTAGTAATTCATCTCCGGAATTTAAATTCAATAATAATCTGAAAACAATAAATTATACCTATGTATAATAAAAAATATGAATTATTCACCTATCTTTGCTTAATAATAGAAAAGTATAGTATTACCTAAAAATATATCCGTATTTACATGAATTCCCGTTGCACAATTAAAATCAATTAAGTCACAATTTGGGCATGAAAACGTTGACCTTAAAAGCAAAAAACACAGTTTTGGAGATGGAAATGGTCTTAAAACACATTAATTAAGTTATTATGAAACTTTATCTGCAAATAAATAGAAATATATAGATTTAACTCAAACTTGCAGTTTTATATTAAACATTTTTAGAAAAACAAATACTTGTAGATGCAATATTAAGAAAACACTCTAATAATTTGAATAAATAAATAAATCACAGATTTACTTAAATATAGAACTAGATCAGTTTAAAAATATTATATTGATTAAATAAATTATGTAGCGGATGAATTTAATCTTACATACAAAGTCATTCAAAACATGACTACGAAAAATGTACACATTTAAAATTAAGAATATTTACTGGCCATAGCGTATTCAGGAGGTTGTAATTGTTTTAAAGAGTGTAGCATAGTTTCTAAGGTAACAAAAATAATAATCAAATTAATTTGATTGGTTTTGATTGTATAGCGATCATAAAGAATATAATAATTATTTGTGTATAAAGGTCTCTTATAAAGCCGAGTAATACAGATATCGATTCGCTGCCCAACAACTATTTACTTAACTGTGATTATACTCGAATCACACGGATACATCATACGGATAATACAGAGTTATATAAAGAGTGTTTTCATTATAAAAATATGTTGTAAAACAAGGTGGAGCCATACCTCCATAGCCGGACTGAACGGGGTTAGGTTTATTATAATAAGTGGCCAGGGGGTAAATTGGTCCAGGATAGTGAGTAAGATGGTTTAAATGTTCAATGTTCTTTAGATCAATAATTACTTGCAATGGGGCTGAATCCGATGGTTTCCTCTTCTCCTTCATTCTCCTGTTTTGGAACCAGTCTTCGATACATTTTTCACCGATTTTCAGAGCGTTGGCTAGCACAGCACGTTTCTCTGAGTTAACGTACCTATGGCAGGAGAACACCCTTTCTAAAACCCGCAGTTGAATTGTCGAAAAGGCAGTCTGCACCCGTTTTTGTTTATTTTTTATTGTTCTGGTTACATCTGAAAATAAATAAATTAAACTGTGAAGAAGTTGAAGCAATGGGGGGCCTAGCCCACGAGTGGGACAGTACCTCATCTGACTAGCCTTTTTCCAACTATGTTGGGGTCGGTTTACAGTCTAACCGGATGCAGCTAAATACCAGTATTTTACATGGATAACCCAGTTAATACCGGATAATACGATACCCCTTGGTAAGACTGGTTTTCAGAATGTTAGGCCACTGTCTACCCGTAACACAGTACAAACTGTACTATAAGAGATTGGGACAGTACACATAAAAAAACTGAACACACTAGAATAATGTTTCGATCTCGTTATCATGACTTTATCACGGTGCATTAAAAATGACACCTATTATGTAAATTGAAACACTTCCATGGCAATTATTCTAAAAACAAATAAGACGCACAATGTAGCGTAATGTATGTATGTATGTATGTGTGCGTGTGTGTGTTGTGTATGTGTGTATGTTGTATGTGTGTAGAAGGCCTAGACTCGTGACATTTTTTGAAACGTCACTGTTTATACAATGTTTGTTTGTCTAGTTGACGTCAGAATATAACATGATTGACAAAAATAAAAAAATCCAGGGTAAAAGTAGTTATTCGAAAATCTTCAAACCTCTTATTTTCTGCTGATTATTTTCTGGTGATACTGTTGAAAACGGCCGATTTTCACAGCAGGTCACCTGAAAAAAAAATGAGAAGCAATTCATTGGTAGCAATAACTAGAATGAGGGTGCTCAATATGATAATTTTGCTATCAAACGTGCTGGGCACTAGGAGCGTCTGAATTAGTCAATTGACTGCTTTTGCTGACAGAATTTTAAACCTGATCCTGTCCACAATGTGAACATGTTTTGTTAAAAATTAAAAAAGGTTGGGAGATTGATCGTTAATACCTACTAGATTGAACATTCATCAAACCAAAATAATTGAAAACTATTTTGCAACAACTAAATACTAATCGCGTATTGTTTAATTTTCAGATGGATTTATCAGCAACATGATAGCACACAAAAGGTCAAAAGATTCCGAAGTACTTTCATAACGGACCAAGTGAACTATCTGGAGAAGCAGTTCAACAAGTTTCCTTACATTGGAAACGCTCTTCGTAAGGAAGTAGCTTCAGCTTTGTACATCCTTGAAAGAGCTGTTAAAATCTGGTTTCAGAATCGCTGGATGAAAGAAAAGAATGAAAGTGCTACTAAAGAATTTGATGACGAACAAAGCATTAGAAAATCTCTGGAATGTGTTAAAGATCAATTAAATAATGTTGTCATCAACTAATGAACAACCGCGTTCATTACCATTACTGACTGATTTTTTTAAAATCAAGTAATGAAACAAGGAAAATCGTTTAAGGAGTTGAAATCAAAGATTCTGCAGCAAAAAATCCTGCACCTTTAACTCAAAATGTAGTGACTACAGCCAAAGTGATTCATCCACCTTATGTGTTTGTGAAAACTAGTAATTCATCTCCGGAATTTAAAACATCTGCTTAATTCTCTATTGAATTATGTATGGAATATAAAACCAAATCATTTTCCAAACCGCTTTGTCTAGAATAACAGAAATTTAAAAAGGAATTTGAAGATATAAATAAGATGGAAGAGCCAAAGTCTGTGGGATTCACAGAACATATGGTACCAGAAGATTTATCACCACGCAGAAAAATTAATAATCCTACAATGGGTCCGCAACAAACACTAGCAGGAAACGCTTCCAGTATTCCGGGATTTGTATCTCTGGTGCCAACAGTTTCACCATTTTATACTCAGTCTTACATATCTACGAGTGGAGTTATTTGGAAGCCAGTGAGTGTCATGCCTGTTGTCTCTTCTAGCACTTCGCCTGCTTCTGCTCCGAGCAGTCCATTGTTGAATAATTATGTAACTAACTGTGATTGTCATGTTGTGCAAGTAATGCCTCAAGTTCCGAATAGTTTTCCGCAGAAATCTCCAAGTCCCCAATATGTTATCACTGCTCTGCCTACACAAAATCCCAGTACAAAATTTTAATGTTTGTTTGTGTATTCAAGGTCTCGTATTTTTTTACTCATGGTACATTTTCATGTAAATGTATACACATAATATTTTTACAGTGTTAAAATTCTAGTTTTTAGTAGATTAAGTAATATGCTTGTGATGTTTAAGTTTTACTTTGGATATTGCCTGTTGTTTGCGTAAATATTAATATATTATAAACGATTATTTTAATTTTGTTTGTAAGGTAATATCCGTAAGCGTGTTACGTAATTAAAGGAAACATATAGTTTTATTGATATTTTATTCGAAAAGTTTTCACACTGAGATGTAGTACATTTTTAAAGTATATACTATTTACTTAATTTTAATACAATTTATTTACGGCTAGCCTAAATTTTTAGCAATAAAGATTTTTTAACATAGTTTCAAGATAAAACATAGAAAAATAACAAGACGTAGAAAAGAATGTACATATAAATATCAAGTAATACCTATTCATAAACTCGCACCCCACAAAAGTTTAAACTCTAAATTACAAATATAACTAATTATTTTAGAATAAGTTACAATAAAGTTTTGATAAAATAAATTACTTTAAAGTTATAACGAATAATATATTAATTTTATTTATTTAATATTATATATTTTATATAAGCAAGTCACCTTACTTAAAAAGAGCTTAAATCTAGAAAGTCATATCTAGTAAGTACACCCAATACAAAATAGTATTTTAAACATTTTCTTAAATATTACCACTCCATGAACTCCACCAAAAATAAATCTTAAAAAATGTAAATGTCAAATTCAATAATAATCTGATGAACAATAAATTATACCTATGTATAATGAAATATGAGTTATTCACCTACCTTTGCTTGATAATAAAAAAATATAGTTTTACTTAAAAATATATCCGTATTTACATGAATTCCCGTTGCACAATCAAAACCAATTAAGTCACAATTTGGGCATAAAAACATTGAAAAACAAAAATAACATTGCCGTTAAGGCAAAAAACACAGTTTTGGGGATTAAAATGGTCTTAAAACCTTATTAATTAAATTATTTCGAAACTTTATCTGCAAATAAATAGAAATAACTCAAACTTGCAGTTTTATATTAAACATTTTTAGAAAAACAAATCTTTGTAGATGTAATATTAAGAAAACACTCTAATAATTTGAATAAAAAAATAAATCACAGATTTACCTAATTATAAAACTAGATCAGTTTAAAAATATTACATTGATTAAATAATTAATGTAGTGGATAAATTTTATTTTACGTACAAAGCCATTCAAAACATGACTACGTAAAATGTACACATTTAAAATTAAGAATATTTACTGGCTATAGCGTATTCAAGAGGTTGTAATAGTTTTAAAGAGTGTAGCATAGTTTCTAAGGTAACAAAATTAATGATCAAATTAATTTGACTGGTTTTGATTGTATAGCGATCATAAAGAATATAATTATTATTTATTATTTGTGTATAAAGGTCTCTTATAAAAATCTATAAAGCCGAGTAATACGGATATGGATTCGGTGCCCAACAGTCATTAACTTCACTGGTATATTGATTGTACCCATTGCCTTCACCATTCGAATAGTTAACATCATATGGATAATACCGAGTTGGATATGTAGTGTTTTCATAATAAAAATGTGTTGAAAAACCTGGTGGAGTCATACCACCATAGCCGGACGGAACAGGGTTAGAATTATTATAAGTGGGTAGATGGTAAGTTGGTTCAGTACAGTGAGTTAGTTGGTTTAAATGTTCAGCCTTCTTTTGATCAATAATTACTTGCAATGGGGGTGAAGCAGGCACTGAAGCGGATTCAATACTAACAGATTCGTTCGAAGAATCGCAGCTGGATTCCGATGATTGCCTCTTCTCCTTCATTCTCCTGTTTTGGAACCAGACTTTGATACATTTTTCGTCGATTTTCAGAGCGTTGGCTAGCTTAGCACGTTTCAAGGAAGTAATGTACTTATAGCTGGAAAATTCCTTTTCTAAAGCCCACACTTGGTCTGTCGAGAAGGCAGTTCGCACCCGTTTTTGCTTCTTTTTTATTGTTCTGGTTACATCTGAAAATAAATCAATTAAACTGTGAAGAAGTGGAAGCAATGGGCCTTGCCCATTATATTACATCATCTGCCTAGTTTTTTCCCAACTATGTTGAGGTCTGCTTCCAGTCTAACTGGATGCAGCTAAATACAAGTATTTTACATGTGACCCAGTGAGTATCGGGTAATATGATACCTCTTGGTAAGACTTTTGGGCTACTGTCTACCTGTAACACAGTACCAACTGTACTATGACAGATTGGGACAGTACAATTAAAAAAACCGAACACACTAGAATGATGTTTCGATCTCGTTATCAAGACTATCACGGTGCATTAAAAATAACACGTATTATGTAAATAGGAACACTTCAATTTCATTTTTTTTTAAACAACTAAGACGTACAATGTATCCGGAGGGCCTAGACTCAAGGCAATTTTCGAAGCGTCACTGTTTATACAATGTTTGTTTGTCTAGTTGCCGTCAGAATATAACATGAATTAGACAAAAATAAAAAACCGGAAAGTGCGAGTCGTACTCGCGCGCACACAGTGTTCCGTAGCAACGAACAAAATGTGTGCCCCCCCTACCCCCCGGGCACATATTTTACCACTTTGGAAGTGACTATCTTTCAAACGATTGAGATTGAGAAAAAATGGTTTTGGGAACCTTAATCCGCCCCTAAGACGACCCACTGCTCGTCATTTTTAAAGACCTATCTATAGACAAAAAAAAAATGTTTCAGTTTCATGTACGGGGAGCCCATTTAATCTTTTATTTTTTACTTTTGTATAAAAATTGTAGCGATTTACAGAATACCTACCAAGTTTCAACTGTGTAGTCCTAATAGTTTCGGAATAAAGTGGCTGAGTAGGTATTCGAAAATCTACAAACCTCTTATTTTCTGCTGATTATTTTCTGGCCACACTGTTGAAAACGGCCGATTTTCCCAGCAGGTAACCTGCAAAAAAATGAGAAGCAATTCATTAGTAGCAATAACTAGAATGAGGGGTTTACTATGGCAATTTTGCTATCAAACGTGCTAGGCACTAGGAGCGTCTGAAGTAGTCAATTGACTGTATTTGCTGACAGAATTTTGAACCTGATCCTGGCCACAATATCTAATTGACCATTTAAATCATAGCCTCATAAAATATAATTTTTAAACCAAACACGATGATGATTTTATTATGTACCTATACATAAAATAAACTAACTAACTACATATAAGCTAACCAAAAAAACAACGACTCTTAGGCGTCTATTTATCCACCATCACTGTCATCCGGAAACGTGCCCAGAAGATTGGCAGCATTGCCACGTTGAATGGCAATTTTAATTCTTTGGCTAAAGAAATAGGCAGCCGTCTGGTCACGCGAAGTGTCAACCAGTCGGCGAGAAATGTCATTTAATATTAATCTACATTTTTCTTCAATTAGGCCCAACAAAGAAGTTACCACATTCTCATTAGTATTAATATATAACATAATAACGTTGCTAATTGATACCAAATATGGCAGCAAAGATTTTTTATTAAAAAAAATGGTTCGGCATGAAATCGAAAAAGCTTACCTCATTCTTATTGTTCAAAGGAGCCAATGAAGTTAACAACATGTTTTGTATCATGATGATGAAGGATTATCTCAAAAAGTTATTATTTCTGAAAAAAAAACGCTGGTCCACACAGCGACCGATAACTACTTTCTATGACTAGACTTTAGTAATGTGTCGGTGGCATATTTTTTTCGACACCGCAGCGTTTTCCTTGTACCGTCATATTGTGAGAAAAATATGTAATCGACAGTAAAAGTTTAGTACGAAAATGTCATGCGATTGAAACAACCGAATATTACGCTTATAGTTTTAGATAAAAGTTGACGAAATAAAGTTTGTACTTATTTTTTGATTTGCCGTATAGCTCTGAGGTAGGAAAAAAGCGCCCGTAACGTTTCATTTCTTGCCAAACTTACAAAAATGTTATTTTTATTCACCAATTACAGACAGATTTTTATGAAAATCTGTCTCAAAATACATTATCAAATCGATTGGTTTTCTATCAGTTTAGTGAGTGATGTTTCTATTCTTAGGTTTGGATTAGATCACAAGAAATAAAATTCAGAAATGACTTTCACAACATTTATTGTCAATTATTACCACAAATAAAGAATGCATTAATGAATGATTATTTGCAGGACTATAAATAGGTAACATAAGTTCTTATGATCTATGGGTTTCACTATATTCGGCATTTCAGCCGTACAAATATTTAGATTTTCCATCTTGGGTCTACTTATATATAGCATGCAATACATCATCATCATCATCATCATTTCAGCCGAAAGACGTCCACTGCTGGACATAGGCCTCCCCCAAGTGTCGCCACATTGACCGGTCCCGTGCGACTCGCATCCAGCAGATCCCTGCAGCAATACACAATTTAATAATTAGGCATAACAATTTTATAATTTAAATTTAGATTGAAATGCAATTAATGAATTAAAATTAAATACAATACTATTCATTTAAAATAATAATTCACATTAAAAATAGCGAGCAATAATAAATGATGTCAAATAAATAAATTTAAGGATAATGAAATATACATATACATAAATACCTTAAAAAAATTAAAATAAATCAATACACAACACCACTACCTTACCACGACCTTTTCACCTTTACAACAATAGCATAGATTTTAAATCAAACAGTCTTTGTAAAGACTCGGTGGGTTCTGGAGGTCTCCAACGTATAAAATTCTCATCTTCATTATTACCATGAACACTGGCTGGAGAAATTGGTTCATATAAAGTATCATTTGCCACAATGTCTTCAACTGGGACATTGCTTTTTGATAAAAAATCATCAATGAGTCTTCCCAAGTCTCCCATTACTCCGTCATCAAGCGTTACGAGACCATGTTTGTCAGCCTTTTTTACAATTGCAGATTCTACTGAATGAAGGAGAGTAACATGTGGAGAGCTGCTTGCTTCTTGAGAATTTTCAACATTTGAACAATATTCTTGTTCTTCCTGGTCTTGCAACCTCTTGGTTTTTAGCCTTCGATTCTGGAACCATATTTTGACAGCTTTATCATTAATTTTCAAGTTGTTCACGATCGGTTGCCTCTCTGCTCGACTGACGTATTTTTGTGTTTTGAAGATTTCTTCTAAAACTTCAACTTGTTCAGTAGTGAACATGGTGCGCTTGCGCTTCCGTTTGACTACAGCTTTGAATTTTCCTTCGGATGATGGTAGAACTGAACGAATAAAAAGAAACATGTTAAAAAATGAACTTAGAATGACAGCACATTATACTAATGAGGAAGGATAAACTGGTAACGATTTCCAAAGAAGATAGGAGATGTAGAGGAGGAAATATGAATACTTACTTGTTATATGGGCATGATGTCTTTTAGACATATAATTATTATTTTGATGTGGCCTCGGCTCCGGGTGAATCCCAGGATAAACGACTTGCTCTCTTGTAAGTGGAGTGTACTGAAATGGACAAAAAGAAAACATTAAAATAATTGTAACCCATTTCCTAATCTAGGTAGATCTTGTGAATTGAAATACTGTAGGTTATTTCAAGATTATACCTACACGGATTGTACCTGGAGTTGGTGGTAGTGAGGAGCAGGATTTTCATAGTTATGACTATTGTCATGAACTACTTGTCTTGATTCACAAATGCTGGCGCTAGAAGATAGCATAGGATAAACCACTTGGTTGGTATAATTTTCAGACGAATAAACTATATCGTGCACCTGAAAACAAATAAAATAAATAAATATATGTCTAAAAGTGAAACAAAGTTTTCTTTTAATTTTTGTTTAATTGATGATATTTACTTGAAAATTCGAAGGATTTTGTTCAAAATATACATTTGGATTTGTACAATGTTCTGGATAAGAATCCATAGTCACGCCGCAATAATATTCGCTAGTATTCTGGTACGAAGCCATGATTACTGCAATAAGTACTGGGATGAAATGACAGTTATTAGCAATATTCTATTCCTTTTTATACGTGCCATATCTTGCACTAATTAGTAATTAGGTACCCCTTTCACAGGTAGGGTGTCTTCTTAATGGCTGTGTAATACTTTCTAATGAAATTATTAAAAAAATGAAAACATGTTTGCATTTTATTGTTGGATAGTTTTGTAACTGTGTAAATAATAACATGTTTACTTACGTGCAGGCATCGCTGTAGGTCCAGAAGGTGATGCCGTGCCGAGTTAGACGCCCACTTCAAAGATTGGGCTCAAATAACTTTAGAAAACACAAATCACATTTACACTTGTTCTCTGGTTGCGTTAGGAAGCTGATGATAAATCGTCTATACGTGATAAAAAAAACTACGTGACTGTACACCCATTGAAATTCTACGCACAATTTACCTTGGTCTGTGTCAGTCAGTACTTCAATACGGCGTTTCTGTTTGGGGTGCAGCCGGGAAAAGCATTCTTATAGAAATAGAAAGACTCAAAGAGCCGTTATAAAAGGAGCTTTAAGAAAGCCTTTTCGCTACCCAACAGATTTAATTTATAAGGAGTTTGCTGTCTTAAGAGTGAGACAATTATTTATCCGAAAGACTACATTGCTTGTTCACAAAACCCTGAAAAATAGACCTGATTATGAAAAACTGGTCCCTAAACGCGTCCTCAACATTCCCCTTCCCGAAGCAAATAGCCTCTTAGCTAGACGATGCCCGTTTTACTCGCATATCCATATTCATAATAGAATCAGCAAAAGCTACGACATTAAAGACCTTAGCAAGCTTTCATGTAAGAAAACTATAATAAAATGGTTTGCCAAACTGCCATATGAAGAGACAGAAGAAATATTAAGTTAATTAAACTTTATAACATAAAATAATTGCAAATAACCCACACATCTGCACACACAGACACGAACGCACACTCATACAGACGCGCACCCCCCACACACACACACTCTCACACGACATTATTAAATATTAAAATTCTTGTTATTTTTTATTATTTTAAAATCATTTTGTTTTTGGTAAAAAGATATTCCTCATTTACCTACTCACCTTGTCAACTATCACTCCAATAAATGATGTGTTTTAATTTTAAGTAAACGCAACTCCGGCCCCCAAGTTACAGGCGCAGCCTAGTTTGAAGACCTCTGTTTTCTAAATATAGTAAAATTTTACTTGTTACGATTATTCATAGCGCTGTTACGTTAGGAAAATGTTTGTAAAAATGGTTTAATAAATTTATTCTTATTCTTAAAGAGAAAAGAGGCAAACCTGATACTGGTGGCTCATAATAATAACATGTTATCTCATAAGTTGCAAGAGATCAGGTAGCCTACCATAACGTCTTAAAGCAGTGTTGTTTTAATCTTATTCCAGAGTGGGAAAGAGATGGCGCTGGACGTTCTCTATAATTCCGGCTCTTTCCCACACTGGAGCGACATTAAAACAATACTGCTTTAAAACGTCATGGTAACTCCCCAGGTCTAGGATTCTCAGAAAACGTTTGTGTTATCGCTTAGCTTCGGTTTGAAATCGGTAGTTGCAAGTTAGCGCTGTTAAGCAATATACTTATTAGCAAAATAATTACTCAAATTGATCAATTGATAATTGATCAATTGATATTATTGATAATTACTCAAAGTGCAAAGTCGAATCCATTTACGTCTCTCGATTAGATAAATGACAATATAGTAGATCATTAGGACATATGTACATATTTCTTAACGCTTTTTATTAACCTCTATAAATGAGAGTAACTACCTCCCAAAGCTTTGCAAGTGACAAACCGTGTAAATGATGATTTTCATCAAACGGCTCGCATCGCATCGGATCGGAAAGTACACGAACGTATGCGGCGACAGCCGATGTTACAGCAGGATGTTGACGTATAAGATCGGCTCTGTACCGTCGCTTACAAACGTATCCGTTTCTGCCCTTAGTCAAATAGAACAGAAATGACTTTCACAACATTTATTTTCAATCATTTCCACAAATAAGTACATAAATACTTTATAAAAAACACACCACCACCACACTTAAATCTAGACACAGGTTACAACAATAACATAGATTGTGAATCAAAAAGTCTCCCATTACTCCGTCAGCAAGGGTAACGAAACCACATTCATCAGTCTTTTTTCTAATTTCAGATTCTACTGAATCAAAGCGAGTAACATCTGGAGAGCTGCTTGCTTCTTCTGAATGTTTTACATTTTTACAATCTTCTTGTTCCTCAGAATCCTGGTCTTGCATCCTCTTGGTTTTAAGCCTTTGATTCTGGAACCATATTTTGACAGCTTAGTCATTGATTTGCAAGTTGTTCACGATCAGTTGCCTCTCTTCTCGACTGACGTATTGTTTTTTTTTGAAGATTGCTTCTAAGGCTTCTACTTGTTCAGTAGTGAACATGGTGCACTTGCGCTTACGTTTGACTACAGCTTTGAAGTTTCCTTCGGATGATGGTAGAACTGAACGAATAAAAAGAAACATATTAAAAAATTAAGTTAGAATGACAACACATTAAACTAATGTAGAAGAATAAACTGGCTACGATTTCCAAAGAAGAGAGATGTAGAGGAGGAAATATGAAAACTTACTTGTTATCTGGGTATGATGTCTTATAACCATATAATTATTATTTTGATATGGCCTCGGTTCCAGGTGAATCCCTGGATATAACACTGGCTCTGGTGTAAGTGGAGTGTACTAAAATGGACAAAGCGAAAACATTAAAATAACTGTAACATTTTGTGAGCTAGGTAGATCATGTGAATTGGAATACTGTTGGTTATTTCAAGATTATACACAGATTCTTACCTGGAGTTGGTGGTACTGAGGAGCTGGATTTTTATAATCTTCACTGTTGTCATAAACTGCTTGTCTACTTCTTGGTTCATAAATGTCGGCGCCAGAATATAGTATAAGATAAACTAATTGGTTGTTATAATTTTCAAACGAATAAACTTCGAGCACCTGAAAACAAATAAAAATAAATAAATATAAGTCCAAAAGTGAAACAAACTTTTGTTTGTATTTTTGTTTGCAATGAAGATATTTACTTGAAAACTTGAAGGATTTTGCTCAAAATATACATTTAGCAATTTTCTACCCTTTTTTATACGTGCCATATCTTTCACGAATTAATAATTAGGTACCTCCTAATGTCTGTCCTTAATCTTTCCATTATTACTTAATTAGGGTTAAAAAATTGAAAACATGTTTGCATATTAGTTTTGGATAGTTTTGTAACTGTGTAAATAATAACATGTTTACGTGATTGTTCAGAAAAGAAGTGCCTCGCTACTCAAGAGAGTGAGAGATAGTCTCACATCATCCGAGAACTGTAGCGGAAAGCTATAGATCTAAATTTGTAATTTTTCTTGTGCAGAGGGTAATTGGTACTAACACTAGATAATGAGTTGTTAAATGTTAGGTTACTAATAGTCTATGGATCTTTTTGTGTCCGATATAAAATAAATTCATTCATTCATTCATTCATAAACTAATGCCTTTAGATCAAAATATTCTCTGAACACTGTGCACTGTGCTCCAAATCTTTGTACAGTTTTCCTTAACCAAGTATAAATAATCCGTCAATAAGTGTAAGCAGTTAAATGATATTCCATTAAAACTAGCTTCTCTGGCCATACGATTAACTTCTTCATTACCTGTTATGCCCACATGTGAAGGTACCTATTGAATTTTAATTGTTTTGTTACTAATCCTAAGTTTACGGAGCGACAAAACCAAACGGCTATCGGTGTGCCTCGAAAATTCGAGGTACATCGAGCTAAATGGAGAATCTGTCAAAATAAAATATTTTCGGCCATAAAAGAATCAATGTACGTAATTGCCTCTGCTATGGCTATCAACTCCGTATACATAATAGACATTTTCGCTTTAATCATCAATTTTTGGTTGGAGCTATTTGTTTGAGGATCATAAAGTGCCAAACCACTACTACCGTCATCGTTTTTCGACCCATCCGTGTATAATTTATAAAAATGTGAATAAGTATTCATCAAAAATTCATTACAAATCCGTTGTAATTCGAAAGGTTTATACTGGTGTTTAGGCTTATAAATGGTTTTAATCCGACAGAAAGATCTATAGGTACCTCTAACCCATAGGTCCAACGAACACATTTCAATCTGTTTTGTTGAAGGTATTTTTAAAGTTATCATGAATCGAAACTAAAAGGGGTTTTTTCTTGTACCTCCAAAATACGCATTACGACAATAATTACTCAGCTTATCTAAGATAATTTAATAATTTCATTACCAGAAAAGGACTTGCATCTAAACCAAAACTTGCCAGCATGATAATACCTACGAGTAGGTACTCAGTGACTGAAGATGGAGTTCCCATCACGGTGCTTTTAATAAATCCTCCGATAATACGCATATATTATTTTTTTTTTTTTTTTTTTTAATCTTTATTTATTTACGGGGTTTTTTCTATAAAGAATATGTCACCCCGATGATTGCATACAATTAAATTACATATAATGTGTACCTATACTAAACTAGCCTACCCGCAACCTTATAACCATAATAATAATATAATAAAGTGTTCTAGCCTCGTCGGACAATGGTGAGGCGAGAACGCTATTATAAAAGCCTACATTAAAAGTATTGACAAAAGCTTGACGCCTTTGGACTCCCACACGCGCACACTCCGCCAGGACATGATGCACATCTTCAATGACTCCACAGATAGCACAATTTGGTGAATCTACTTTGCGCATCATATATGCGAAGCTATTGAGCGGTACGTGACCGGATCGGAGTCTCAAAGCCGTCACAACTTCTTGCCTGCTCATCCTGCCCTCGCTGAACCAAAGCACTCGTGGAAGAGATGGCTGAATCGTTCTGTACCAGATACCCTTAGTCAAAGACCTTTCATCAAAGTATTCTGACCATGATTGAATACATCTGTCTCTAACCAAGGGTAAGAGTTCAGTATGCCAAGGATAACAAGTATACATTTCTCCATCAGACCCGGCTTCATTTGCCAAACGGTCAACCATCTCATTTCCCTCCAGTCCAACGTGAGATGGAATCCACTGCAATACAATTCTTTTACGTTTGGCAACAAAATCAGTAATATTTCTTAATATATTGTATGCCAGTGGAAGCCCCCTAAAAGGTGAAGTACTCGTGCATCTTATCAGATGGAGAAGAGCACTTTTTGAGTCAGTGAAAATGACAAATCGATCACCGTCCAAAGATTCGACATAAGCCAAAGCTTCAGCTATAGCAATTAGCTCTAAATGCATTATTGAAACTTTGGATAAAATTTTGAATTTAAAAGAAGCACCTATTTGTGAATCGAAAAAAGCTGCGCCACAGTAATTCTCGTGTCTAGAACCGTCCGTGTACATACAGTAAAAGCCAGAGTACTGTGTATTCAGAGATGTACAACATATTGTTCTAAGATTATGTATATTATAACAATGCTTAGGTTTATCTACTGAATCTAGACTAGGCTTTACAATATCTGATAAGTCCATATTGCTGACCCAAGTGTCCATGGAAAACATGCCAATTTTATTGCTACAGTACATTTGTTCCTGGTTAAGAACATTGTGAGACAAAACTAACAGTGGCTTTTTCTTATTTCTCCAATAAGTATTATTGTAACAAAGACCATGTAGTTTATCTAGTAAATCTATTAAAGGAAAACGGTAACACTTAGATTTTAAATAAAATTTACCAGCTAAATATCGGCGGCGAATAAAAAGAGGAGGCAATAATAATTCTGATTCCATCACGTGGATCGGAGTGCTTTTGATAAACCCACCAATTAACCGCAAGCAAATGTTTTGCAATCTGTCCAGTTTAGTTAAATGGGTGTCGGCGCTATTGTCCAGTAAAAAGCTACCGAAGTCGATACGGCTACGAATAAGGGAAATATACAGTCTTCTTAAGTGGTTGGGATGAACACCCCACCCAGGTCCCACTAAAACCCTAAAAATATTAATCAATTTAAGCACTCGCTCACGGACCTCTCCAATATGTTTTTTCCATCGAAGGCTTCTATCCAGCCACAATCCTAGGTACTTGACATGATCTACTATCTCTAACAAAGTCCCGTTCAAACATATTTCAATGACTGGCCTTCTAAAACCTCTACTAAAAAAACAGATTTTACTTTTAGAGGGGGAAATATTTAATCCTACTTGTGTCAACATGCTGTTCATGAGATCAAGTGCCGACTGGGTCTTGCGTTGGCCCTCACTTACAGAAGAACACTGCACGTATATAGCGAAGTCATCCGCGTACTGGGATATACAAATATTGTTTTGCACACGCTTGCAAATATGAGACGTTACTATATTAAATAATATTGGGGATAACGGATCACCCTGAGCCAAACCAGTACCCGAATGTCTGCTAACAAAACTATTACCAATTCTTATTTTGAGTACTCTTCTATGGAGAAAGTTCCAAAGATACCTACAGATACGGGCCCCAACTTTAAAACTATCTAAAATATTAATTAAAACAAAATTATTGACATTATTGTACGCATTATCTATATCTAAAAAACAACCCATAGTGGAACAACCCTCGGAAAAACCAGTTTGAATTGTGGTGATTAGGCAGCTTAACCCGTCTAAACACGATCTACCCCTACGGAATCCAACTGTGTTCACAGAAAACGTGTTACTTTTTTCAAAAAACCATTCCAATCTTCGGTATAGAACATAATGGAAAATTTTGCATATGCACGACAGTAATGATATAGGACGGAGTGAAGAAACATTAATAGGGTCACGACCAGGTTTTGGAATAGGTACAATACAAATGTCGCGCCACTGATCGGGAACAAAACTGTGACTAAAAAAGTAGTTAAGTAAAGAAAGTAATACAGATTTACCTATATCAGGTAAATTCTTAATCATAGAATAAGATATGTCGTCGTATCCAGGAGATGTATCCTTAGATTTGATACATTTATCTAGCTCCTGAATAGAGATCTCACATTCTAGTGTAGGGTTACTATGGTGAACGATAGGGGTCGATGGGGATACATAATCGGGTGCTAAGGAATTTAAAAGATTTGTGGCACTTTGAGCGTCCACAAAATGTCTAGGCGAACGGTAACCTTTCAACCATCTCATTTTGCGCCACATTTCACTAGACGATGTAGTGTGGTCAACTGATGAACAAAAATTTTTAAAGTTCATCCCTCTAGCCTGTCGGATTAACCTTTGAGATGTATTTATCTTATCATTAAGAGTATCCAGGTTTTGGGGTGTGGGATTACGTCTAAATTTGGATAAAGCTAATCTACGATGAGCCACAGCTTGTGACAGTTCGGCAGTCCAGTATGGTTTCGGAGTGAAATTTGAAGTAGGGTTTTGATTAAATTTAAACATCGGAATGAATTTATTAGCACCGTCATTAAGAATATCTAAAAATGAATCGTACGCTTTTTGTGGGTCATTCGGTAGACATAAATTTTGAAATTTTTCCTCCAGATATTTTTTATATGAAGTCCAGTCTGCTTTTCCAAAATTCCTTTTAATAACTGTAGGAAGGCATGACGTACACAATGTTGAAAGTTTCATAATTAAATGGTCGCTGCCTAAATTTTCATTTAAAACGTTCCAATTAAAGTTTAACGCAATGTCTATAGAAACTAGTGAAATATCTGGGGAAGATTGTTGTAGGTTGTTATCAACTAAACGAACTCGTGTATGTGTTCCATCGTTCAAAGAAACAAAGTTGTTGTCCATTAATGAGTCGTGAATAAGACTGCCTCTGCGGTCAGTTTTATAGGACCAACTGGCGTGATGGGCATTAAAGTCACCAAGAATTAACGTTTTGGATGGCCATAATGAAAACAGACTATCCCAGTCCTGCTGAGTGGTTACAATTCTCGATGGACAATAAACAGAAACAATATTCTCAAACGGGCTACAATTAAATACTTTCACGCACACTACCTCAATACCGTTATTATTGACGGTAACGTGTCGCAGCTGCGACTTAACAGATTTGTGTACTATTATAGCTACACCACCGTATGAGTCATCCCGGTCCGCACGGTAAACATCAAAACCACTAACTTTTAAATTACTTTCTGGTTCAAGCCACGTCTCACTAAGGGCAGCAATATGTACTTTTTCCAAACACAAAAGTTCCTGAAACGATGCTAACTTTGGTTTAATACTTTGGGCATTCCACTGCAAAATATTTAATTTAAGTGATTTGTTAGCCATCACAAGGAATAAAAAAGTTAAACAATGCTTTTACCCACGGCCACTCTGAAACAAAACTCACTGACACTAGGGTTAACCATTCTAAGCACAACTGGAAGACACACCTTATCTTAAAAATTAAACCTGTCTTTTTGAGGTAGATAACCTCCTTTATTCTTGCACACAGCTCTTTGAAAGAAGGACATTCATCTTTACCTTCTTCATCAACAGGTAATTGATGAACGTCTCCTTCATCTGCATCTGCAGTCCAGAACATCCAGTCTTCTTTGAGTGGGCTCTTTTTATTTTTCGGAGGCTTTGGAGTATCCTTGTTCCTACTAGCCGTGGTAGGGGTCTGTACCTTGTGGACTGTGGCCTTTGTTTGAACTATTTCGGCAAAGGTAGGACTTCGGGTTTGTAAATAGCTGTCTTCGGGAGGTATAGAAGAGAAACGATTTACTTGGGCTACCGGATCTTGAGGGGGGACGCTAGTATCGGGGGGAGCGGGTTTTTCGGGGGGCACATAACATTCAAGGGCTTTTCTATATGTACATCCAAACTCAGACATAATTTCCCTTAATCTTCTTTCTTTCTTGTAAACCGGACAAGACCTGCTGAGCGATATGTGGTTACCTTTGCAGTTGACACATGAAAACATTAAAGTATCACAATTCTCATGATGCCCACCACACTTCGGGCAAACCACGTTTTTCGAGGGGCACATTTTCCGCATATGGCCTAACCTCCAACATCGGGAACATTGTGAAACTTGGTGTATGTAAGGCAATACTTTAATATTTATGTCACATACACTAACTGAGGCTGGTAAATGATTACCCTCAAAGCAAAGTCGAAGGGTTTCGCTTGGGCACCAACCACCTTCATCCCTGTTGCGACGGTCTAGCCTCTTGCAAGATAAAAGCTTTACGGGGGCCGGACATGAAATATTTTTAAGGATCTCGTCATCCGTGAAATCGAGGTCTACGTCCTTGATTAAGCCATAGCAGATAGACAGCTCCGTGGCCTTCTGGAGCCTCCATCCTTTCTCCAAAAGTTTCTCGCACATAAGAAAGTTCTGTGCATACGATTCACATTCAAATTGGACTCGTATTTTGAAAGGGCTTAAATATTTGACTTCACGAATCTTAGTTATTTTATTTTCTCTTAAAATACGTGCCATTGCAAACTGTTTCGGAAGGCGTTCTTTATGCGAAACGTATACCTCATACTTTTCCTCTTTTATAGAATGTCTACTACCGTGACAGATTTTTTTTTTACTCGTCTTAAGTTCTTTCCAACCCTCTTCGTCTTCAGTACTGTCCTCTCTTTCCCTCTTTTCCATTCTTGACTGCTCCTTTTTATTTTTACCGTCGTCATCAATAACATCCATGTCCGAAGAATCACTCAATAAGCTCTGTACATCATTACTGAATACGGGTGTATCACGGCGCGTTGAAACTATTACATCATCATTCATGGCGCGATCGTGTAAGGCACACGCAGCCGGTAGATCCGGCGCACACCTGTCGCACGTATCACTGCAATACGTAAACAACTTTTCGCGAATTGGGGGTAGTAATTAGACGCAACGCGACAAAAAAACACAACCAGCCCGCACGAGTGCCGGTACGGCTATGATATATTATTTTATTATAGGTATTGTGTCCAAGTGTGTTTTACAACTACTATCATACAACGTGCAAGCGTAATCTAACCTAATTCGAAACATAGGTATGTATATCCGTCTCAAAACAATTGGGGGTATTCCCCAATCCGCACCGGTTACAGCTTTAAAAATATTTAATTTAATCATCTCAGACTTTTACCTCTCAATTCATGTATGTGCTTCGCCCAGCGCAAGGGTCTATCCAACCATAGACCTAAATATTTAACGTTATCTACCACTTCCAAAGTTATTTCGTTTATAGTTACATCAACAAATTCACTCCGAAAACTTTTAAAAACACATAATTTGCTATTTGTAGGTGAAATACCCAATTTTAGAAAGCAACTCAACGAATTTATTTAGAGCCAACTGTATCTGCTTGCTTTCTTCTCGCACATTATCACAATTTTTATATATCGCAAAATCGTCAGCGTATTATGGAATACAAACATTATTGATACTATTGCAAATCTCAGCAGTAGCATATCTACTAAACGAAACCGAGTCTACCTGCATTCTTAAATATATTTCTTTAAAAAACTCCACAGGTACCCACACAGTAAAGAACTAACTTCTTTGTTGCAGAATACATATTTTACATCGACGTTATTGTACCTATGCATTGTTGATATCCGAAGGCGTTTATACTCATCTGATTATGAGAGAAACCGGTCTGAATTGATAACACCAAGCTTTTCGGATTGTCTAAAGGTGAGTGATGTTTTGCAAGATAAAAAGTTATTTTTCTCAATATGCCAGTCTAAGCGTTTCATTAAAATACTATGAAAGGTTTTGCAAATACACGATATCATTGATATAGGTCGCAGAGATTCAGATGATAGGATCACGACCTGGTTTCGGGATCAGAATAATAGTGATGACTCGCCACTGTGTAGGAACAACACTTACTGCGTAGAAAAGGTTATACAATTTTAATAAAAATGTTTTTTTTCATTGTTGAATAAGATATTCTGTCACTACCTGGCGACGTGTCTTTATGTCGTATACAGATATGTAATTCCTGTCTTATAATTGAAATATTAAAACTCGTTTTATCGGAAGCAAACTCTGGGTCATTATATCTATTTAATTTTAGGTAATGATATATTGTACTCATTGATTTTAATTTAATTTTATGTAATGTGTCTGTGTTATAAATGTGCTAATTGATTTTTAATTTATTGTATTTTATGGATTCTAGTGATCTGAAATAAATGAATTAATAGTAATAATTAGGAAGTACATAGTTAGGAGTTAAACTAGAAATAGATCATTGGTTTTTTCCTTATCTACGTGGGAGCGGGGCATATTATAACCCTTTAGCCATTTCAGTTTGCGCCACATTTCTCTTTGAGTGATTTTATCATTCTATGAATTACATAACTCGTGGCAAGGTTTATTTCGAGCTTGACGGATTAGTTTTTGAGATATTCTTATTTTGTCTTGCAATTTAATTAAGTTATTAGGATTAGGGTTACTTCGGAATTCAGACAATGCTAGACGCTTTTCAGCTACACATTTGGATAATCCCTATCCAAATGTGTAGCGTCCCAATACGGTTTAGGTGAAAATTTATTGCTTGTGCTACGGTTTATTTTATAATGTGGTATGAAAGGATGCGCTGCTATGTTCAAATAGTTTTTTAATGTGTCATATGATTTCTTAGGTCATCCTCATAGAATTTAAAATCTTTAAACAGGACTTCTAATCAATCAATCATTTTTATTGTCAGGCAACTGAGGCCCATAGATAAAAATACACAAAATTATCTTATATAATAATAAACTAATACATATAAAAAACCTTATTTAACTAAAACTAAGGAAGCGTCCATACTAAAAGTTATGTAACTTTGGAATTTAATGCCTGATTATCGTAAAAAAAAAATATTATTATCGTACATTTATTAAAATTATTTGAGTTATTTAACTGATTGTTAATACTTTTCCATTATGGAAAGTTTTTTTTACGATAATCGGGCATTAAATTCCAAAGTTACATAACTTTTAGTATGGACGCTACGAAAAAGTCAACCGAAATACAAAAATGGCTGCCATTCAGAGGGGGTTGGGTTTAGGCCCCACATGTAGAATATTTTTTTAATGATAAAATAGAGCAAACTATCACCCCCTAAAGTTTGTACAGTCCAAACCCGGACATATTGTATAAGCTTTAATATTGGCCAGTCCGATATATATTTTTTACTACTACTAATATTACTTTACTTTACTCATAAAATCCAAACATTTTTGTCTGAAATTTTTGCATATACTTTTATTATTTTATAACTACCCTCTCGATTTTTATCATCATGTTATCAAATGTTCAAATAATATCCGCTGAGTATCAGTATTCGCATTCATAAATCAATGTTTAATCTGTAATTGTGAAAGTGTGTGAGAGTTTGTGAACGAGAAAGACTGACCTACCGTGATACAGTTTTCACTAGTAAGGAAATCAGTATGAATCAAAACCAAACAACCGCATAACACAGGTATTTATAATAAAAAAAAACTGTATGCACTATGTGAATTTACTCTACTACCTACATATTAAAAAAAAAACTAAGTGAACACCAATTTGAATGTTTGATACATTTTATTATTAAAAAATCATATAGACGACGATTTTTATCGTTAACTCTTGGGTCTCGGCGGTCGCTCAGTGGTCGTTCAAAAACGTCGACATTGTTTCGTTAGCACTTGTCAAAACTGTAACTTGGCTACGATTTATATGGAATGTAGCGATCAACATTTTAAAAACGATTATATTTCATTCTATTATTTTGAACGATCAGATAAGTTTTATACTTGTCTACGAATTTTCTATTCGTTTGTTTTGGCCACGTGATTTAACGTTGAGATGACGTCATGCCCATGCTGTAGATTGTCAACTTGGCTAAGCCTACAGGTCTGGGATTCTCAGCAAACGTTTTTGTGTTATCGCTTAATCGTTAGCACCGTTAAGCAATATAATCATTTGCCAAATTACGGGACAATGAAAAATTCGTGCGTGAAATACGGGACAACCCGTAAAATACGAGAAATCTGGTCACCCTATATGTACATTTTTCTTAACGCTCTAGCACCATGATTATGTTCGATTTTTATTAAACTCTATAAATCAGAGTAACTACTATCAAACCTTTGCATGTGACAAACCGTGTTAGTGAGAAAACTCTATGAGCGAGAATTTTGTAGGTTCGACTGTAACTTAAATCCATACAATATGATTTTCCAAGATCCGCCTATTCACCTTACCTTTGTCTAGAAAGTGACGGAACTACATAAAATTACGCCTGTAATCCCCGTAGGATTAGGCAGAGGTGTACTTAGGTACACCTCTGCTGTGTACTTAGTACACCCACATTTCGCCAGATATGTTCAAGTCCATGTAATAGGAGGCGTGTCTATCACTATGGCCACGAATCCAGACTCTGTGGCTGTTACTGAGAAAACCCAATACATACCACTTTTCGGGAATCGAACCCAGAAGTTCATTCTCAGCAGTCGCGCTTGCGAACATTTGACCAACGAGGCAGTCAATGACGGAACTCTAACAGTATAATTATCACCCATTAGAAATGATCTAAATCAAGTTACATTAAATTCTAAAATCCCGCATAGATCGACATTAAAAGTTTAATACGAAAATCTCATGCAAATGAAACAATCGAATATCACACGTATAGTTTTAGATAGGACTTGCAGTAAAAATCTGTTTCAAAATACACTATCAAACCGATCGGTTTTCTATCAGTTTAGTTAGTGATGTTTCTATTGTTAGGTTTGGATTAGATCACAAGAAATTAAATTCAGAAATGACTTTCATAACATTTATTTTCAATAATTGCCACAAATCAGCACATAAACACCTTAAAAAAAAATTAAAAAATAAATACACAACACCACCACCTTTTCACCTTATAATAAATTACACTTAAATCTAGACACAGGTTACAACAATAACATAGATTGTAAATCAAAAAGTCTTTGTAAAGATTCATTGGGTTTTGTCGGTCTCTGACATAAAGAATTCTCCTTTTCATTACTATCACAAACACTGTCTGGAGAAATTGGGTCTAGTATCATTTACTACAGTGTCTTCAACTGGGACATGTATATTGGTTTTTGTTAAGCAATCATCAATGAGATTTACTAAGTCTCCAATTACTCCGTCATCAAGGGTAACGAAACCATATTCATCAGTCTTTTTCTAAGGCTTCTACTTGTTCAGTAGTGATGATGATGCGCTTGCGCTTACGTCTGATGTTTCGTCGTCATCGTGATGTTTGCATATTAAAAAATGAACTTAGAATGACAGCACATTATACTAATGTGGAAGGATAAACTGGTAACGATTTCCAAAGAAGAGAGGAGATGTAGAGGAGGATTTATGAATACTTACTTGTTATCTGGGCATGATTTATTATTTTGAAATGGCTCCGGGTGAATTCCTGGATATAAGACTGGCTCTCGTGTAAGTGGAGTGTACTGAAATGAACAAAGCGAAAACATTAAAATAACTGTGACATTTTGTGAGCTAGGTAGATCTTGTGAATTGGTTATTGGTTGGTTATTTCAAGATTAGACACGTAATCTTAGCTGGAGTTGATGGTACTGAGGAGCAGGATTTTCATAATAATGACTGTTGTCATAAACTACTTGTCTACCTCTTGGTTCATAATTGTTGGTGCAAGAAGATAATTTAGGATAAACTTCTTGGTTGTGATAATTTTCTGACGAATAAACCACATCGTGCACCTGAAAACAAATAAAAATAAATAAATATATGTCTAAAAGTGAAACAAACTTTTCTTTTCTTTTTTGTTCAATTGATGATATTTACTTGAAAATTTTTAAGGTTTTGCTCAAAATATACATTTGGATATACAACGTGTAATAGATTATTTACTCAGACACCCCAATTAGAATATTAAATTATAAGTCTAAAACAACATCCGTAATTAAATAAATTTAAACCAAACCTAGACTTTTTTTATAAAATAGTTATCCTTACTAAACTCAAAACGTATATGCAACAACATCCCTGCACACACACTCATGCAATGTTAGCGGCCGACGCGACACGCACACGAGCGCCCGCCAGCTGACCGTAGCTGTAGGCTTTAGATGTGCGTTAGTTCAAGGAACGAATTTTACGTACCTAAAAGACTGATATTATGAATAACTTTTGATACTTCATTGAGTTTACCGTGTAATGATTGATAATTTTCTAGTAAGTGAAATTATCAACACGAATCTAAGACTTTAGGCTTAGTAACGGGGATACATTTAAAAGATTTGAATCATAATATTTACAGTGATAAGAATACAATCGTATTGATAGGAAGGAGTAGGTACTTACAGAACTGGATTATTTACACTTTACACTTAGGTTATTAATTTGCACTATTTCTGCGATCCACTTTCATTAAATTTTCAAAATGACCACCGCCTTGTCCTATGCACTACTGCGTTCCAACACGCGTGAAGGTACTCTAGTCCGTCCAAAGAATGTTTTCTTGCCAGTTCTCCAACAACCACCTACTGAATTCCAGTCGTGGCAAGTTGTCGGCCAGCGTTAGGTCTTGACACCGTCGAAGATGGAACGGGTGTTCACCATCAGCACGCAACGTTCGCCACACGTACATGTGGCTGCAGTCGAACTGGGGTGCTTCTTCTCTCGAGCTGTCCTCTGGATGTTCGTCGAAATGGTCGAGAATACGCCCTTGCAGACTAGTAGTCGCACATTCGTCCCTCTGTCCAAAGCCGTATTAGGAAGGAACGTTCCAGAGTTTCTCAGTCGCTGAGTTGCAGCCAGCATCGTCCTGGCGGTCACACTGCAGCCAGAACGGTCATTGAACTCCCGACAAGCTAACGCGACATTATCAAGACAGCGAGCCAGGGTCCTAACCATCTCCGTGTATTGTATGTTGGTATACCGGAAAGCCATCGCGCGCGGAAACAAAAATGTCAAGGAAGGAAATAAAAGGACAACTACACTACGTCACTACCGGCGGATGACTAGCTTTTAATGTTAGGTACTCATGTTATTCGGCGGTAGCGGTGGCGTGTGTGTCGGCATTTCGCATAAACGTCAATGAGGTTGCCGACAAATGCATTATCTCTTTGCAATAAGTTCTAAATTTCTTCAAATTAAATAATATTATTGTGTGTAGGGCTCTGGTGACCAACTAAGTTTGGTCGTGCATTCAAATAAACCTTACTCATTGGAGATAAAGTTAGAATTCCTTTAAATTACCTATTTATTTGACGCATACTACTTTTAATGTAAAATGCGTTGATATTATTTACCTGTGTGTATTACGAGCTATGAGCGAACTACAAATAATGTCGTGCGTTTTAGTAGCCTTTATTGCTCTGAGTTAAGGTTCAATTTCCTTAAATTAAGGATTGTATTAATTTGTCATGATACTGTGTTTATAATTTAAGTTATTTAAAAGATTTTTCCGTCAAAATTTATAACGGAAATCGATTCAGAAGCCGATTCTGAACCAACTTCTTTCAGGAATTATTGAGTTTATTCTGTTACACGTTGTATACAATGTTCTGGATAAGAATCCATAGTCACGCCGCAATAATATTCGCTAGTATTCTGGTACGAAGCCATGATTACTGCAATAAGTTTTGGGATAAAATGATAGTTATTAGCAATATTCTACTCCTTTTTATACGTGCCAAATCTTTCATTAATTAGTAATTAGGTACCGCTTTCACAGGTAGGGTGTCTTCTTAATGACTGTCTTTAATCTTTTCATTAGTACTTAATTAGTTAAAAAAAAAAAAAAATGTTTGCTTTTTAGTTTTGGGTAGTTTTAAACTGTGTAAATAATAAAATGTATACTTATGTGCAGGCATCGCTGTAGGTCCAGAAGGAGAAGGCGTGTCGAGTTGGACGCCCACTTCAAAGATTGGACTCAAATAGCTATAGAAAGAGAAAAGTGGAAAACCTGATGGGAGGCCTTTGCTCTGCAGTGGGACACAACAGGCTAATAATAATAACATGTAATCTCATAAGTTGCAGGAGATCAGGTGGCCTACCATGACATCTAAAAGTAGTATTGTTTTAATCTTATTCCAGAGTGGGAAAGAGCGCTGGACGTCCTCCATAAATCCGGCTTTTTCCCACACCGGAGCGACAACAATACTGCTTTAAAACGTCATGGTAATTCCCCAGGTCTGGGATTCTTAGCAATTAAAACACGTATTGGTGTTATCGCTTAGCTTTAGTTTAAAATCGGTAGTTGAGTTACAAGATAAGAACCTATAAAATATTGCTTTGGTAACGTTAGCACTGTTAAGCAACATTCTCATTAGCAAAATAATTACTCAAATTAAATAGTGCAAATTTTAATCCATCTACGTCTCTCAATTAGTTCAATGACAGCATAGCAGTCCATTAGAACAAATATAGATCATTAGGGTATATGTACCTAGGGTCACCAGATCTGATTTCTGATTTAACGATACATCTGCATTCAAAATAAAAATAAAAATACAAGGTTCGAGGTTAAAATACAGGACAGGCCGTTTTTTTATTAAAAATTAGCATTTATTTTTTTATTACAAAATTTGGCATACTCAATCAATTAAATCTATACAATTGCTAATTTTTTTTAATGAAAGACTTTAAAAAATAATATTAAATATTTAAAAACACAACAATTTTTATATTATCATCAAAGGAAAATGTGAAATAATCAACTAAATAACTAAATAAAATGTCATTGAATAACAAAATTACGGGACAATGAAAAATTCGTGCCTGAATATATTATACGGGACAACCCGTAAAATACGGGACATCTGGTCACCCAATATGTACCTATTTCTTAACGCTCTAGCAACATGTTTTTTTTTATATCAGCCTGCGCCATGGACTTAGTATAACAAACTGGACTGAACACTCTACCAGAAAAACGTGACGAGAGAGATATTTATAACAGAGCCCTTATCTCTTTCTACTAGAGTGACCGGCCCTTTTTTAACAAATAAGAAACTTCGTTTTGACAGAGATAATTTGTTTCCGGATTTGTCAACGGCAATAAAATAAGAATTTCGTTGGAAAAGAAAAGAATTTCGTTTCCTTTTCATGCTCTTTTCCGTTTGCTCTGCAGAATTGGTGTTTGGGTATTTAAATGGAGGGAATAAAATTGAGAGTGTGTGACAAACATTTATTAAAATTAAACACGGTTAAATAGAATAGTTTTGTGGAATTTTTGCAGTTAGCCAATCTTACTGCCTAATTTTCTCAATGCATTACATTTCGCATGATGGAATATTCTTAAATTTTAATACAAATTAGCCAATGCTTTTACTTGCTCTAATTCGCGTGGTTTTTCATTCTTTATACATTGGATAGAATGTGGTAGACTAATTTGATGATGAGTCTTGTATAAAATATTTGTTTTAATCGCATCAGACTTTTGAAAAATATTCTCGATACGGCAAACCTCCGAAGTAGGTACGAAGGTGCGCACAAAATTTGAACAAATCGTAGTCATCAATCCGGAACTTGTAAATGTAAAAATTGTTCAACATCGTGCTGAAGAGTTACTTCCTAAAACCTTATGAAGAGTTAATTTCGGCTTTGTTATCTCTGTGAAACGAAGTCCTCTTTCTTCACGTCGTTCCTTGCAAGATACCAGGAGCGGCCGGAGCCTGTAGTTGCAAGGCGCCCGCCAGTGCTGACTGAAAAGAGCTTCGCGCAGGAGAACATCTATTTAGCACACTCAACCTGCCTTCTTCCCGCGTTCATCAGTTGTACTGATGATAAAACCAATATCCTTACCACTGGAAAAATGATAGTACTGCATAAGCATAACGCTCGTCGTGATTTTGTAGTATGAAAATCCTCTGGCTTAAAATGAATGGTTTGAAATTCGAGAATCGACATTGTTGCCTAATTTCCTCTTTCAATGGAAAACTGTAACAAACAAAAATAATGCCATTTGAATAACGCGATACATAGGTACTAATTATAATTATCATGCGCATAATATTAACAGTTTTAATGAAAAATACACGAAAGCATAAGTCTTTCGTCCGCAAAATGTCTAAGGTCACACTAACCTTTGTTAGTAAACAAAATCTATAATATTCCTTACCTGTGAAATGATATGCCACAACCATCATATGATTCACTTTTTTGACGTGATACAATATTTTAACCATTTTCACAGTTAAAATAAAAAAGAACCATGGATAAATCTTATAATTTTCTCAAAACAATTTATGACGTCAAATTAACACCATTGATGCCAGATTTCAGTGTTACCATAAAGAATATATAATAGATTCCAACCAATCATACTAATATTTAATTTGACTTAAAATAAATAAATTAGTATTATGTACAGACTGTAAACCTACAAAAGAAAATAATTAAAATTTATCTTAAAGCTAAAATCATATACACGTAATTTATTTTACTTGTAGTGTGAGGAGACTGCCGGTTTAAAATATTCTACCATCTTTAACATTTTTATCTGTTGGCAATTGAGTGAAAGGAACAAAGGGCTCCCTTATTGCTATCTCTCTTGCCTCGGTTATATGCTACGGTGTGACAGTTAAGGTTCATTTTTGTGTGTGACAAATTTCGCAGAACTCAGTCCTGTTTGTATACTAAGTCCATGGCCTGCGCTGTCCCATTGCTGGGCAAAGGCCTCCCCCATGGCTTTCCAATCCTGCTTATAATTTAGCACCATGATTATGTTCGATTTTTATTAACCTCTATAAATGAGAGTATTTACTCCCAAACCTTTGCATGTGACAAACCATGTTAGTGAGAAAACTTTATGAGCGAGAATTTCGTAGGTTCAACTGTTACTTAAATCCATACATACCACTTTGCATGATCCGGGAATCAAACCCAGAAGTTCATTCTCAGCAGTCGCGTTTGCGAACACTCGACCAACGAGGCAGTCAGTGACGGAACTCTAACAGTATAATTATCAATCATTAGAAATGATCTAAATCAAGTTACATTAAATTCCTGAATTCCACATAGATCGACATTTAAAGTACGAAAATCTCATGCAAATGAAACATGCGAATATCACACTTATAGTTTTAAATAGGACTTGCAGAACTTTAATCCTTAACGAAATCACCAGTTATCATAAAAATCTGTTTCAAAATACACTATCAAATCGATCGGTTTTCTATCAGTTTAGTTAGTGATGTATCTATTCTTAGGTTTGCATTAGATCACAAGAAACTAAATTCAGAAATTACTTTCATAACATTTATTTTCAATAATTACCACAAATAAGTACATAAACACATTAAAAAACTATAAATAAATGAATACACAACACCACCACCTTACCACCACCTTTTAAATTACACTTTAATTTAGACATAGGTTACAACCATAACATAGATTGAAACGATTCATTGGGTTCTGTCGGTCTCCAACATATACAATTCTCCTTTTCATTACTATCACAAACACTGTCTGGAGAAATTGGTTCATATACAGATCTTGTATCATTTTCAATGTCTTCAACTGGGACATGGACATTGCTTTCTGTTAAGAAATCATCTATGAGGTTGTCTAAGTCTCCCATTACTCCGTCATCAAGGGTAACGAAACCATATTCATCAGTCTTTTTTCTAATTCCAGATTCTACTGAATTAAGGCGAGTAACATCTGGAGAGCTGCTTGCTTCTTCTGAATGTTCTACATTTGAACAATCTTCTTGTTCTTCAGAATCCTGGTCTTGCAACCTCTTTTAACCTTCGATTCTGGAACCATATTTTGACAGCTTTGTCATTGATTTGCAAGCTGTTCACGATCAGTTGCCTCTCTTTTCGACTGACGTGTTGTTTAGTTTTGAAGATTTCTTCTAAGGCTTCTACTTATTCAGTAGTGAAGATGGTGCGCTTGCGCTTACGTTTGACTACAACTTTGAAGTTTCCTTTGGATGATGGCAGAACTGAAAGAATAGAAAGAAGCATGTTAAAAAATGAACTTAGAATGACACAGTACATCATACTAATATGAAAGGCTAAACTTGTAACGATTTCCAAAGAAGAGAGGAGATGTAAAATGAATACTTACTTGTTATCTGGGCATGATGTCTTTTAGCCATATAATTATTATTTTGATGTGGCCTCGGTTCCAGGTGAATCCCTGGATATAAGACTGGCTCTCGTGTAAGACTGGCTCTCGTGTATCGGAGTGTACTGAAATGAACAAAGAGAAAACATTAAAATAATTGTAACCCATTTTGTAAGGTAGAGCTTGTGAACTGGAATACTGTTAGTAGGGTATACTACTTACCTTACCGGTATATATCCTTTCTTTATTAACAAAGATTGTGATGTGACTGTTTGGAGAAAATTGAGTCATTTGGTAGGGATTTTAATCTTTCAGGTAGTTTATTAAATATGTTAGCTAGTCTTGAGTATGGACTTTCGATAACTTTTAAGTTTGTGATGGGTAGTATTAGTCTATTCCTGTTCCGTCGGTTATAGTTTTCATTTAGCTCGATATTAGATTTGAAGAGGTGCCTATTTTTTCTAACGAATATACAACTTTGCAATATATATATAGTGTAAGAATTTGTTGTTTAATAAAGTGTGGCCTAGAACTCTCTCGTTGATCTATGTTCATTAGTACTCCGATACATTTCTTTTGCTGAATGAAGACGTCCAAAAAGTCAGTACTTTCTCCCCACAGAATGATACCATAATTTAGCCAAGAGTAGGCGTACGCAAAATAAGCAGATAAGGCGGTGTTATAGTCTGTGTTATGTTTCAATATGCTTAGCGCGACAATTTTGTTCTTGTATTTTCTATATGTTTCTTCCAATTTAGGTCTGAGTCTAATGTTAGGCCTAAAAGTTTAAATTCGTTTATTTCTTCTAACTTATTTTTTTGCGTTAATATATTTAGATTTATTGAGGTTCTTTGATAAATTCTAAATGACATATTTTAGTTTTAGATAGATTTATTTATAAGTTATGTTCGTTTAACCATTGCTCAGTTTCTGTGAAAGTTTTTAAAATAGCTAAATGGTCAACATTCGCTGGCGTTTACATCATAAGCGAACAAAATACACGTCGAACTTATTTTTTTTTGGCAAGTCATTTACGTATATTATAAATACATCCTAAGACACTTCCTTAGGGTATTCAATTGTTAATGGAAGACATGGCTATATATCTGATCGTATGCTGTGCATTTCCTGATTAGTGCTATCGAAGTATTCTACTTCCACGAATTGTACTCTGTCGTCTGAATATGATTTAAACCAATTAAATACCCGATCCGTAAAGTTTTTGAAACAATATTTTGTGTGACACCCTGTCGTATGCCTTCGTCATATCTAGGAATAGTCCAACAGCGAACTGTCGTTCGTTAATGCAACTGTAGATTGCCTGTACGTAATTGTAAACCGTTAGTGTTGAGCATTTTTTCGTAAAACCGAATTGGTTTTATCCAAGAATATCAAATTTCTCTAAAAACGTGTTAACACGGTTCGCCATTGCTTTTTCGAAGATTTTTGAGATAGTAGGTAGTAGCGCAATAGGCCTATAATTACTAAGATTTTCTGAATTTCCTCCTTTTTTGGCAATAATTCGTACTTTCGCAATTTTGATATTTTCTGGGAATCGACCCTCGTTGAAAGAAAGATTTATTAGTTTAGTAAGAGGCGATGTTAGCTCCTTTACGCATTTTTTTTTATTAATATCGGCGGGATATTTTGCATTCCGCGTATAATATTAAAAACCTCTCCCTCGGTTACCGGTTCGATGTACATGGAGTTTATTGCGGGCGTATGCACCGAATGTACCGATGGTCCACACGACAATGGCGCCGCAGCTTTCGTACTTTTGTTGTTATGTTTCTATTCTTAGGTTTGGATTAGATCACAAGAAATTAAATTCAGAAATGACTTTCACAACATTTATTTTCAATCATTACCACAAATAAGGACATAAATTTCACTAGAAAATAATAATAATAATAAATACACACCACCACCACCTTACCACAACCTTTTCACCTTATAATAAATTACACTTAAATCTAGACACAGGTTACATCAATAACATAGATTGTAAATCAGAAAGTCTTTGTAAAGATTCATTGGGTTTTGTCGGTCTCTGACATAAAGAATTCTCCTTTTCATTACTATCACAAACACTGTCTGGAAAAATTGGGTCTAGTATCATTTATTACAGTGTCTTCAACGTGGACATGTATATTGGTTTTTGTTAAGCAATCATCTATGAAATTGGCTAAGTCTCCCATTACTCCGTCATCTAGGGTAACGAAACGATATTCATCAGTCTTTTTCTTGTTCAGTAGTGATGATGGTGCGCTTGCGCTTACGTCTGATGTTTTCTTTGGATGATGGCAGAACTGAAAGAATAGAAAGAAGCATATTAAAAAATGAACTTAGAATGACAACACATTATACTAAACTGGTAACGATTTCCAAAGAAGAGAGGAGATGTAGAGGAGGAAATATGAATACTTACTTGTTATCTGGGCATGATTTATTATTTTGAAGTGGCTCCGGGTGAATCCCTGGATATAAGACTGGCTCTCGTGTAAGTGGAGTGTACTAAAGTGGACAAAAAGAAAACATTAAAATAATTGTAACCCATTTTGTAAACTAGGTAGATCTTGTGAACTGGAATACTGTTAGTATACCTTACTTACTTTACCGGTATATATCCTTTCTTTATTAACATTCATTTCAATTTTTTGGAGAAAATTGAGTCATTCGGTACGGATTTTAATCTTTCAGGTAGTTTATTAAATATGTTAGCTAGTCGTATGGACTTTTCCCGATAACTTTTAAGTTTGTGATTGGTAGTATTAGTCTATCCCTGTTCCGTCGGTTATAGTTTTCATTTAGCTCGATATTAGATTTGAAGAGGTGCCTATTTTTTCTAACGAATATACAACTTTGCAATATACATATTGCTGGTAGTGTAAGAATTTGTTGTGTAAAAAAAGTGTGGCCTACAACTCTCTTGTTGATCTATGTTCATTAGTATTCTGATACATTTCTTTTGCTGAATGAAGACGTCCAAAAAGTTAGTACTTTCTCCCCACAGAATGATACCATAATTTACGCACGGTTAATAGGCAGATAAGGTTCTAGTCTGTGTTACATTTTAATATGCTTAGCGCATAAATAAATTGGGACAATTTTGCTCTTGTATTTTCTATATGTTTCTTCCAATTTAGGTTTGAGTCTAATGTTAGGCCTAAAAGTTTAAATTCGTTTATTTCTTCTAATTTAATTTTTTTCATTAACACATTTAGATTTATTGAGGTTCTTTGATAAATTCTAAATGGCATATTTTAGTTTCAAATAGATTTATTTCTAAGTTATGTTCGTTTAACCATTGCTCAGTTTCTGTGCAAGTTTTTAAAATAGCTAAATGGTCAACATTCGCTGGCGTTTAAAATAATAAGGAAACATCATCAGCCAACAAAATACACGTCGAACTTAGCTTTTTTTTCAAGTCATTTACGTATATTATAAATAGGGTACATCCTAAGACACTTCTTTGGGGTATTGAATTGTTAATGGAAGACATGGCTACATGTCTGATCGTATACTGTGCATTTCCTGATTAGTGCTATGAAGTATTCTACTTCCACGAATTGTACTCTTTCCTCTAAATATGATTTAAACCAATTAAATACCCGATCTGTAAAGTTTTTGTAACAATATTTTGTGTGACACCCTGTCGTATGCCTTCGTCATATCTAGGAATAGTCCAAAAGCGTACTGTCGTTCGTAAATGCAACTGTAGATTTCCTGTACGTAATTGTATACCACTAGTGTTGAGCATTTTTTCCTAAAACCGAATTGGTTTTTTCCAAAATATCAAATTTCTCTAAAAACGTGTTAGCACGATTCGCCATTGCTTTTTCGAAGATTTTTGAGATAGTAGGTTGTAGCGCAATAGGCCTATAATTACTAAGATTTTCTGAATTTCCTCCTTTTTTGGCAACTTTCAGTTTTTCTGGGAATCGACCCTCGTCGAAAGAAAGATTTATTAGTTTAGTGAGAGGCGATGTCAGCTCCTTTACGATTTTTTTTACTAATATCGGCGGGATATTTTGCATTCCGCGTATAATATTAAAAACCTCTCGCTCGGTTACCGGTTCGATGTATATGGAGTTTATTTCGGGCGTATGCACCGAATGTACCGGTGGCCCACACGACACTGGCGCCGCAGCTTTCGTACTTTTGTTGTTATGTTTCTGTTCTTAGGTTTGGATTTCACCTTATAATAAATTACACTTAAATCTAGACACAGGTTACAACAATAACATAGATTGTAAATCAAAAAGTCTTTGTAAAGATTCATTAGATTTTGTCGGTCTCTGACATAAAGAATTCTCCTTTTCATTACTATCACAAACACTGTCTGGAGAAATTGGTTCATATACAGGTCTTGTATCATTTCCTACAATGTCTTCAACTGGGACATGTCCATTGCTTTCTGTTAAGAAATCATCTATGAGGTTGGCGAAGTCTCCCATTACTCCGTCATCAAGGGTAACAAAACCATATTCAGCAGTCTTTTTTCTAATTCCAGATTCTACTGAATTAAGGCGAGTAACATCTGGAGAGCTGCTTGCTTCTTCTGAATGTTCTACATTTGAACAATCTTCTTGTTCTTCAGAATCCTGGTCTTGCAACCTCTTTTAACCTTCGATTCTGGAACCATTTATTTTAACAGCTTTGTCATTGATTTGCAAGCTGTTCACGATCAGTTGCCTCTCTTTTCGACTGACGTGTTGTTTAGTTTTGAAGATTTCTTCTAAGGCTTCTACTTATTCAGTAGTGAAGATGGTGTGCTTGCGCTTACGTTTGACTACAACTTTGAAGTTTCCTTTGGATGATGGCAGAACTGAAAGAATAGAAAGAAGCATATTAAAAAATGAACTTTGAATGACACAGCACATTATACTAATATGAAAGGATCAACTGGTAACGATTTCCAAAGAAGAGAGGAGATGTGAAATGAATACTTACTTGTTATCTGGGCATGATGTTTTTTAGCCATATAATTATTATTTTGATGTGGCCTCGGTTCCAGGTGAATCCCTGGATATAAGACTGGCTCTCGTGTAAGACTGGCTCTCGTGTATCGGAGTGTACTGAAATGAACAAAGAGAAAACATTAAAATAATTGTAACCCATTTTGTAAGGTAGAGCTTGTGAACTGGAATACTGTTAGTAGGGTATACTACTTACCTTACCGGTATATATCCTTTCTTTATTAACAAAGATTGTGATGTGACTGTTTGGAGAAAATTGAGTCATTTGGTAGGGATTTTAATCTTTCAGGTAGTTTATTAAATATGTTAGCTAGTCTTGAGTATGGACTTTCGATAACTTTTAAGTTTGTGATGGGTAGTATTAGTCTATTCCTGTTCCGTCGGTTATAGTTTTCATTTAGCTCGATATTAGATTTGAAGAGGTGCCTATTTTTTCTAACGAATATACAACTTTGCAATATATATATAGTGTAAGAATTTGTTGTTTAATAAAGTGTGGCCTAGAACTCTCTCGTTGATCTATGTTCATTAGTACTCCGATACATTTCTTTTGCTGAATGAAGACGTCCAAAAAGTCAGTACTTTCTCCCCACAGAATGATACCATAATTTAGCCAAGAGTAGGCGTACGCAAAATAAGCAGATAAGGCGGTGTTATAGTCTGTGTTATGTTTCAATATGCTTAGCGCGACAATTTTGTTCTTGTATTTTCTATATGTTTCTTCCAATTTAGGTCTGAGTCTAATGTTAGGCCTAAAAGTTTAAATTCGTTTATTTCTTCTAACTTATTTTTTTGCGTTAATATATTTAGATTTATTGAGGTTCTTTGATAAATTCTAAATGACATATTTTAGTTTTAGATAGATTTATTTATAAGTTATGTTCGTTTAACCATTGCTCAGTTTCTGTGAAAGTTTTTAAAATAGCTAAATGGTCAACATTCGCTGGCGTTTACATCATAAGCGAACAAAATACACGTCGAACTTATTTTTTTTTGGCAAGTCATTTACGTATATTATAAATACATCCTAAGACACTTCCTTAGGGTATTCAATTGTTAATGGAAGACATGGCTATATATCTGATCGTATGCTGTGCATTTCCTGATTAGTGCTATCGAAGTATTCTACTTCCACGAATTGTACTCTGTCGTCTGAATATGATTTAAACCAATTAAATACCCGATCCGTAAAGTTTTTGAAACAATATTTTGTGTGACACCCTGTCGTATGCCTTCGTCATATCTAGGAATAGTCCAACAGCGAACTGTCGTTCGTTAATGCAACTGTAGATTGCCTGTACGTAATTGTAAACCGTTAGTGTTGAGCATTTTTTCGTAAAACCGAATTGGTTTTATCCAAGAATATCAAATTTCTCTAAAAACGTGTTAACACGGTTCGCCATTGCTTTTTCGAAGATTTTTGAGATAGTAGGTAGTAGCGCAATAGGCCTATAATTACTAAGATTTTCTGAATTTCCTCCTTTTTTGGCAATAATTCGTACTTTCGCAATTTTGATATTTTCTGGGAATCGACCCTCGTTGAAAGAAAGATTTATTAGTTTAGTAAGAGGCGATGTTAGCTCCTTTACGCATTTTTTTTTATTAATATCGGCGGGATATTTTGCATTCCGCGTATAATATTAAAAACCTCTCCCTCGGTTACCGGTTCGATGTACATGGAGTTTATTGCGGGCGTATGCACCGAATGTACCGATGGTCCACACGACAATGGCGCCGCAGCTTTCGTACTTTTGTTGTTATGTTTCTATTCTTAGGTTTGGATTAGATCACAAGAAATTAAATTCAGAAATGACTTTCACAACATTTATTTTCAATCATTACCACAAATAAGGACATAAATTTCACTAGAAAATAATAATAATAATAAATACACACCACCACCACCTTACCACAACCTTTTCACCTTATAATAAATTACACTTAAATCTAGACACAGGTTACATCAATAACATAGATTGTAAATCAGAAAGTCTTTGTAAAGATTCATTGGGTTTTGTCGGTCTCTGACATAAAGAATTCTCCTTTTCATTACTATCACAAACACTGTCTGGAAAAATTGGGTCTAGTATCATTTATTACAGTGTCTTCAACGTGGACATGTATATTGGTTTTTGTTAAGCAATCATCTATGAAATTGGCTAAGTCTCCCATTACTCCGTCATCTAGGGTAACGAAACGATATTCATCAGTCTTTTTCTTGTTCAGTAGTGATGATGGTGCGCTTGCGCTTACGTCTGATGTTTTCTTTGGATGATGGCAGAACTGAAAGAATAGAAAGAAGCATATTAAAAAATGAACTTAGAATGACAACACATTATACTAAACTGGTAACGATTTCCAAAGAAGAGAGGAGATGTAGAGGAGGAAATATGAATACTTACTTGTTATCTGGGCATGATTTATTATTTTGAAGTGGCTCCGGGTGAATCCCTGGATATAAGACTGGCTCTCGTGTAAGTGGAGTGTACTAAAGTGGACAAAAAGAAAACATTAAAATAATTGTAACCCATTTTGTAAACTAGGTAGATCTTGTGAACTGGAATACTGTTAGTATACCTTACTTACTTTACCGGTATATATCCTTTCTTTATTAACATTCATTTCAATTTTTTGGAGAAAATTGAGTCATTCGGTACGGATTTTAATCTTTCAGGTAGTTTATTAAATATGTTAGCTAGTCGTATGGACTTTTCCCGATAACTTTTAAGTTTGTGATTGGTAGTATTAGTCTATCCCTGTTCCGTCGGTTATAGTTTTCATTTAGCTCGATATTAGATTTGAAGAGGTGCCTATTTTTTCTAACGAATATACAACTTTGCAATATACATATTGCTGGTAGTGTAAGAATTTGTTGTGTAAAAAAAGTGTGGCCTACAACTCTCTTGTTGATCTATGTTCATTAGTATTCTGATACATTTCTTTTGCTGAATGAAGACGTTCAAAAAGTTAGTACTTTCTCCCCACAGAATGATACCATAATTTACGCACGGTTAATAGGCAGATAAGGTTCTAGTCTGTGTTACATTTTAATATGCTTAGCGCATAAATAAATTGGGACAATTTTGCTCTTGTATTTTCTATATGTTTCTTCCAATTTAGGTTTGAGTCTAATGTTAGGCCTAAAAGTTTAAATTCGTTTATTTCTTCTAATTTAATTTTTTTCATTAACACATTTAGATTTATTGAGGTTCTTTGATAAATTCTAAATGGCATATTTTAGTTTCAAATAGATTTATTTCTAAGTTATGTTCGTTTAACCATTGCTCAGTTTCTGTGCAAGTTTTTAAAATAGCTAAATGGTCAACATTCGCTGGCGTTTAAAATAATAAGGAAACATCATCAGCCAACAAAATACACGTCGAACTTAGCTTTTTTTTCAAGTCATTTACGTATATTATAAATAGGGTACATCCTAAGACACTTCTTTGGGGTATTGAATTGTTAATGGAAGACATGGCTACATGTCTGATCGTATACTGTGCATTTCCTGATTAGTGCTATGAAGTATTCTACTTCCACGAATTGTACTCTTTCCTCTAAATATGATTTAAACCAATTAAATACCCGATCTGTAAAGTTTTTGTAACAATATTTTGTGTGACACCCTGTCGTATGCCTTCGTCATATCTAGGAATAGTCCAAAAGCGTACTGTCGTTCGTAAATGCAACTGTAGATTTCCTGTACGTAATTGTATACCACTAGTGTTGAGCATTTTTTCCTAAAACCGAATTGGTTTTTTCCAAAATATCAAATTTCTCTAAAAACGTGTTAGCACGATTCGCCATTGCTTTTTCGAAGATTTTTGAGATAGTAGGTTGTAGCGCAATAGGCCTATAATTACTAAGATTTTCTGAATTTCCTCCTTTTTTGGCAACTTTCAGTTTTTCTGGGAATCGACCCTCGTCGAAAGAAAGATTTATTAGTTTAGTGAGAGGCGATGTCAGCTCCTTTACGATTTTTTTTACTAATATCGGCGGGATATTTTGCATTCCGCGTATAATATTAAAAACCTCTCGCTCGGTTACCGGTTCGATGTATATGGAGTTTATTTCGGGCGTATGCACCGAATGTACCGGTGGCCCACACGACACTGGCGCCGCAGCTTTCGTACTTTTGTTGTTATGTTTCTGTTCTTAGGTTTGGATTTCACCTTATAATAAATTACACTTAAATCTAGACACAGGTTACAACAATAACATAGATTGTAAATCAAAAAGTCTTTGTAAAGATTCATTAGATTTTGTCGGTCTCTGACATAAAGAATTCTCCTTTTCATTACTATCACAAACACTGTCTGGAGAAATTGGTTCATATACAGGTCTTGTATCATTTCCTACAATGTCTTCAACTGGGACATGTCCATTGCTTTCTGTTAAGAAATCATCTATGAGGTTGGCGAAGTCTCCCATTACTCCGTCATCAAGGGTAACAAAACCATATTCAGCAGTCTTTTTTCTAATTCCAGATTCTACTGAATTAAGGCGAGTAACATCTGGAGAGCTGCTTGCTTCTTCTGAATGTTCTACATTTGAACAATCTTCTTGTTCTTCAGAATCCTGGTCTTGCAACCTCTTTTAACCTTCGATTCTGGAACCATTTATTTTAACAGCTTTGTCATTGATTTGCAAGCTGTTCACGATCAGTTGCCTCTCTTTTCGACTGACGTGTTGTTTAGTTTTGAAGATTTCTTCTAAGGCTTCTACTTATTCAGTAGTGAAGATGGTGTGCTTGCGCTTACGTTTGACTACAACTTTGAAGTTTCCTTTGGATGATGGCAGAACTGAAAGAATAGAAAGAAGCATATTAAAAAATGAACTTTGAATGACACAGCACATTATACTAATATGAAAGGATCAACTGGTAACGATTTCCAAAGAAGAGAGGAGATGTGAAATGAATACTTACTTGTTATCTGGGCATGATGTTTTTTAGCCATATAATTATTATTTTGATGTGGCCTCGGTTCCAGGTGAATCCCTGGATATAAGACTGGCTCTCGTGTAAGACTGGCTCTCGTGTATCGGAGTGTACTGAAATGAACAAAGAGAAAACATTAAAATAATTGTAACCCATTTTGTAAGGTAGAGCTTGTGAACTGGAATACTGTTAGTAGGGTATACTACTTACCTTACCGGTATATATCCTTTCTTTATTAACAAAGATTGTGATGTGACTGTTTGGAGAAAATTGAGTCATTTGGTAGGGATTTTAATCTTTCAGGTAGTTTATTAAATATGTTAGCTAGTCTTGAGTATGGACTTTCGATAACTTTTAAGTTTGTGATGGGTAGTATTAGTCTATTCCTGTTCCGTCGGTTATAGTTTTCATTTAGCTCGATATTAGATTTGAAGAGGTGCCTATTTTTTCTAACGAATATACAACTTTGCAATATATATATAGTGTAAGAATTTGTTGTTTAATAAAGTGTGGCCTAGAACTCTCTCGTTGATCTATGTTCATTAGTACTCCGATACATTTCTTTTGCTGAATGAAGACGTCCAAAAAGTCAGTACTTTCTCCCCACAGAATGATACCATAATTTAGCCAAGAGTAGGCGTACGCAAAATAAGCAGATAAGGCGGTGTTATAGTCTGTGTTATGTTTCAATATGCTTAGCGCGACAATTTTGTTCTTGTATTTTCTATATGTTTCTTCCAATTTAGGTCTGAGTCTAATGTTAGGCCTAAAAGTTTAAATTCGTTTATTTCTTCTAACTTATTTTTTTGCGTTAATATATTTAGATTTATTGAGGTTCTTTGATAAATTCTAAATGACATATTTTAGTTTTAGATAGATTTATTTATAAGTTATGTTCGTTTAACCATTGCTCAGTTTCTGTGAAAGTTTTTAAAATAGCTAAATGGTCAACATTCGCTGGCGTTTACATCATAAGCGAACAAAATACACGTCGAACTTATTTTTTTTTGGCAAGTCATTTACGTATATTATAAATACATCCTAAGACACTTCCTTAGGGTATTCAATTGTTAATGGAAGACATGGCTATATATCTGATCGTATGCTGTGCATTTCCTGATTAGTGCTATCGAAGTATTCTACTTCCACGAATTGTACTCTGTCGTCTGAATATGATTTAAACCAATTAAATACCCGATCCGTAAAGTTTTTGAAACAATATTTTGTGTGACACCCTGTCGTATGCCTTCGTCATATCTAGGAATAGTCCAACAGCGAACTGTCGTTCGTTAATGCAACTGTAGATTGCCTGTACGTAATTGTAAACCGTTAGTGTTGAGCATTTTTTCGTAAAACCGAATTGGTTTTATCCAAGAATATCAAATTTCTCTAAAAACGTGTTAACACGGTTCGCCATTGCTTTTTCGAAGATTTTTGAGATAGTAGGTAGTAGCGCAATAGGCCTATAATTACTAAGATTTTCTGAATTTCCTCCTTTTTTGGCAATAATTCGTACTTTCGCAATTTTGATATTTTCTGGGAATCGACCCTCGTTGAAAGAAAGATTTATTAGTTTAGTAAGAGGCGATGTTAGCTCCTTTACGCATTTTTTTTTATTAATATCGGCGGGATATTTTGCATTCCGCGTATAATATTAAAAACCTCTCCCTCGGTTACCGGTTCGATGTACATGGAGTTTATTGCGGGCGTATGCACCGAATGTACCGATGGTCCACACGACAATGGCGCCGCAGCTTTCGTACTTTTGTTGTTATGTTTCTATTCTTAGGTTTGGATTAGATCACAAGAAATTAAATTCAGAAATGACTTTCACAACATTTATTTTCAATCATTACCACAAATAAGGACATAAATTTCACTAGAAAATAATAATAATAATAAATACACACCACCACCACCTTACCACAACCTTTTCACCTTATAATAAATTACACTTAAATCTAGACACAGGTTACATCAATAACATAGATTGTAAATCAGAAAGTCTTTGTAAAGATTCATTGGGTTTTGTCGGTCTCTGACATAAAGAATTCTCCTTTTCATTACTATCACAAACACTGTCTGGAAAAATTGGGTCTAGTATCATTTATTACAGTGTCTTCAACGTGGACATGTATATTGGTTTTTGTTAAGCAATCATCTATGAAATTGGCTAAGTCTCCCATTACTCCGTCATCTAGGGTAACGAAACGATATTCATCAGTCTTTTTCTTGTTCAGTAGTGATGATGGTGCGCTTGCGCTTACGTCTGATGTTTTCTTTGGATGATGGCAGAACTGAAAGAATAGAAAGAAGCATATTAAAAAATGAACTTAGAATGACAACACATTATACTAAACTGGTAACGATTTCCAAAGAAGAGAGGAGATGTAGAGGAGGAAATATGAATACTTACTTGTTATCTGGGCATGATTTATTATTTTGAAGTGGCTCCGGGTGAATCCCTGGATATAAGACTGGCTCTCGTGTAAGTGGAGTGTACTAAAGTGGACAAAAAGAAAACATTAAAATAATTGTAACCCATTTTGTAAACTAGGTAGATCTTGTGAACTGGAATACTGTTAGTATACCTTACTTACTTTACCGGTATATATCCTTTCTTTATTAACATTCATTTCAATTTTTTGGAGAAAATTGAGTCATTCGGTACGGATTTTAATCTTTCAGGTAGTTTATTAAATATGTTAGCTAGTCGTATGGACTTTTCCCGATAACTTTTAAGTTTGTGATTGGTAGTATTAGTCTATCCCTGTTCCGTCGGTTATAGTTTTCATTTAGCTCGATATTAGATTTGAAGAGGTGCCTATTTTTTCTAACGAATATACAACTTTGCAATATACATATTGCTGGTAGTGTAAGAATTTGTTGTGTAAAAAAAGTGTGGCCTACAACTCTCTTGTTGATCTATGTTCATTAGTATTCTGATACATTTCTTTTGCTGAATGAAGACGTCCAAAAAGTTAGTACTTTCTCCCCACAGAATGATACCATAATTTACGCACGGTTAATAGGCAGATAAGGTTCTAGTCTGTGTTACATTTTAATATGCTTAGCGCATAAATAAATTGGGACAATTTTGCTCTTGTATTTTCTATATGTTTCTTCCAATTTAGGTTTGAGTCTAATGTTAGGCCTAAAAGTTTAAATTCGTTTATTTCTTCTAATTTAATTTTTTTCATTAACACATTTAGATTTATTGAGGTTCTTTGATAAATTCTAAATGGCATATTTTAGTTTCAAATAGATTTATTTCTAAGTTATGTTCGTTTAACCATTGCTCAGTTTCTGTGCAAGTTTTTAAAATAGCTAAATGGTCAACATTCGCTGGCGTTTAAAATAATAAGGAAACATCATCAGCCAACAAAATACACGTCGAACTTAGCTTTTTTTTCAAGTCATTTACGTATATTATAAATAGGGTACATCCTAAGACACTTCTTTGGGGTATTGAATTGTTAATGGAAGACATGGCTACATGTCTGATCGTATACTGTGCATTTCCTGATTAGTGCTATGAAGTATTCTACTTCCACGAATTGTACTCTTTCCTCTAAATATGATTTAAACCAATTAAATACCCGATCTGTAAAGTTTTTGTAACAATATTTTGTGTGACACCCTGTCGTATGCCTTCGTCATATCTAGGAATAGTCCAAAAGCGTACTGTCGTTCGTAAATGCAACTGTAGATTTCCTGTACGTAATTGTATACCACTAGTGTTGAGCATTTTTTCCTAAAACCGAATTGGTTTTTTCCAAAATATCAAATTTCTCTAAAAACGTGTTAGCACGATTCGCCATTGCTTTTTCGAAGATTTTTGAGATAGTAGGTTGTAGCGCAATAGGCCTATAATTACTAAGATTTTCTGAATTTCCTCCTTTTTTGGCAACTTTCAGTTTTTCTGGGAATCGACCCTCGTCGAAAGAAAGATTTATTAGTTTAGTGAGAGGCGATGTCAGCTCCTTTACGATTTTTTTTACTAATATCGGCGGGATATTTTGCATTCCGCGTATAATATTAAAAACCTCTCGCTCGGTTACCGGTTCGATGTATATGGAGTTTATTTCGGGCGTATGCACCGAATGTACCGGTGGCCCACACGACACTGGCGCCGCAGCTTTCGTACTTTTGTTGTTATGTTTCTGTTCTTAGGTTTGGATTTCACCTTATAATAAATTACACTTAAATCTAGACACAGGTTACAACAATAACATAGATTGTAAATCAAAAAGTCTTTGTAAAGATTCATTAGATTTTGTCGGTCTCTGACATAAAGAATTCTCCTTTTCATTACTATCACAAACACTGTCTGGAGAAATTGGTTCATATACAGGTCTTGTATCATTTCCTACAATGTCTTCAACTGGGACATGTCCATTGCTTTCTGTTAAGAAATCATCTATGAGGTTGGCGAAGTCTCCCATTACTCCGTCATCAAGGGTAACAAAACCATATTCAGCAGTCTTTTTTCTAATTCCAGATTCTACTGAATTAAGGCGAGTAACATCTGGAGAGCTGCTTGCTTCTTCTGAATGTTCTACATTTGAACAATCTTCTTGTTCTTCAGAATCCTGGTCTTGCAACCTCTTTTAACCTTCGATTCTGGAACCATTTATTTTAACAGCTTTGTCATTGATTTGCAAGCTGTTCACGATCAGTTGCCTCTCTTTTCGACTGACGTGTTGTTTAGTTTTGAAGATTTCTTCTAAGGCTTCTACTTATTCAGTAGTGAAGATGGTGTGCTTGCGCTTACGTTTGACTACAACTTTGAAGTTTCCTTTGGATGATGGCAGAACTGAAAGAATAGAAAGAAGCATATTAAAAAATGAACTTTGAATGACACAGCACATTATACTAATATGAAAGGATCAACTGGTAACGATTTCCAAAGAAGAGAGGAGATGTGAAATGAATACTTACTTGTTATCTGGGCATGATGTTTTTTAGCCATATAATTATTATTTTGATGTGGCCTCGGTTCCAGGTGAATCCCTGGATATAAGACTGGCTCTCGTGTATCGGAGTGTACTGAAATGAACAAAGAGAAAACATTAAAATAATTGTAACCCATTTTGTAAGGTAGAGCTTGTGAACTGGAATACTGTTAGTAGGGTATACTACTTACCTTACCGGTATATATCCTTTCTTTATTAACAAAGATTGTGATGTGACTGTTTGGAGAAAATTGAGTCATTTGATAGGGATTTTAATCTTTCAGGTAGTTTATTAAATATGTTAGCTAGTCTTGAGTATAGACTTTTCCCGATAACTTTTAAGTTTGTCATTGATTTACAAGCTGTTCACAATCAGTTGCCTCTCTTCTCGACTGACGTGTTGTTTAGTTTTGAAGATTTCTTCTAAGGCTTCTACTTGTTGAGTAGTGAAGATGGTGCGCTTGCGCTTACGTTTGACTACAACTTTGAAGTTTCCATTGGATGATGGCAGAACTGAAGGAATAGAAAGCAGCATATTCAAAAATGAACTTATAATGACAGCACATTATACTAATGTGGAAAGATAAACTGGTAATGATTTCCAAAGAAGAGAGGAGATGTAGAGGAGGGAATATGAATACTTACTTGTTATCTGGACATGATTTATTATTTTGAAGTGGCTCCGGGTGAATCCCTGGATATAAGACTGGCTCTCGTGTAAGTGGAGTGTACTGAAATGGACAAAAAGAAAACATTAAAATAATTGTAACCCATTTTGTAAACTAGGTAGATCTTGTGAACTGGAATACTGTTAGTATACCTTACCGGTATATATCCTTTCTTTATTAACAAACATTTCAACTGTTTGGAGAAAATTGAGTCATTCGGTACGGATTTTAATCTTTCAGGTAGTTATTACTTAGACAGGAAACGGGATATTTACCATGTTTACTATTTTTGACGAGTTCCCGATATTTCGGCGCTGTTGCAAGCACCATGATCACGGATAAACTGAAGTTATTGCGGGTGGGTGTTTATGAGCAGACAAATCGGTCTACCCTCTTTCTTGTTCGTTTTTTGCACTCAGTACCGCTACCACTGTCACTCGCAACTCGATTCTGTTCCCGACATACGAAACTCACTGTGTCCGCTCGCGAACTTTTTTCCGGTAGTTTATTTATTTGGGCCAATTTTGCTCTTGTATTTTCTATATGTTTCTTCCAATTTAAGTTTGAGTCTAATGTTAGGCCTAAAAGTTTAAATTCGTTTATTTCTTCTAACTTATTTTTTTGCGTTAATATATTTAGATTTATTGAGGTTCTTTGATAAATTCTAAATGACATATTTTAGTTTTAGACAGATTTATTTATAAGTTATGTTCGTTTAACCATTGCTCAGTTTCTGTGAAAGTTTTTAAAATAGCTAAATCGTCAACATTCGTTGTTCGTTTTTCCTTATTATTTAAAACTAGCGTTTAGCATAAGCGAACAAAATACACGTCGAACTTATTTTTTTTGGCAAGTCATTTACGTATATTATAAATAAGACACTTCCTTAGGGTATTGAATTGTTAATGGAAGACATGGCTACATGTCTGATCGTATGCTGTGCATTTCCTGATTAGTGCCATCAAAGTATTCTACTTCCACGAATTGTACTCACCTCTAAATATGATTTAAACCAATTAAAAGCTTGCCTCTAATACCCGATCCGTAAAGTTTTTGTAATAAAGTTTTATGTGACACCCTGTCGTATGCCTTCGTCATATCTAGGAATAGTCCAAAAGCGTACTGTCGTTTGTTAATGCAACTGTAGATTTCCTGTACGTAATTGTATACCGCTAGTGTTGAGCATTTTTTCCTAAAACCGAATTGGTTTTTTCCAAAATATAAAATTTGTCTAAAAACGTGTTATCACGATTCGCCATTGCTTTTTCGAAGATTTTTGAGATAGTAGGTTGTAGCGCAATATGCCTATAATTACTAAGATTTTCTGAATTTCCTCCTTTTTTGGCAACTTTCAGTTTTTCTGGGAATCGACCCTCGTCGAAAGAAAGATTTATTAGTTTAGTGAGAGGCGATGTTAGCTCCCTTACGCATTTTTTTTACTAATATCGGCGGGATATTTTGCATTCCGCGTATAATATTAAAAACCTCTCGCTCGGTTACCGGTTCGATGTATATGGAGTTTATTGCGGGCGTATGCACCGAATGTACTGATGGCCCACACGACAATGGCGCCGCAGCTTTCGTACTTTTGTTTTTATGTTTCTATTCTTAGGTTTGGATTAGATCACAAGAACTTAAATTCAGAAATGACTTTCACAACATTAATTTTCAATCATTGCCACAAATAAGGCCATAAATTTCCTTAGAAAATAATAATAATAATAAATACACACCACCACCACCTTACCACGACCTTTTCACCTTATAATAAATTACACTTAAATCTAGACACAGGTTACAACAATAACATTGATTGTAAATCAAAAAGTCTTTGTAAAGATTCATTGGGTTTTGTCGGTCTCTGACATAAAGAATTCTCCTTTTCATTACTATCACAAACACTGTCTGGAAAAATTGGATCTAGTATCATTTACTACAGTGTCTTCAACGGGGACATGTATATTGGTTTTTGTTAAGCAATCAGCTATGAGAATGGCAAAGTCTCCCATTACTCCGTCATCTAGGGTAACGAAACGATATTCATCAGTCTTTTTCTAAGGCTTCTACTTGTTCAGTAGTGATGATGGTGCGCTTGCGCTTACGTCTGATGTTTTCTTTGGATGATGGCAGAACTAAAAGAATAGAAAGAAGCACCTTAAAAAATGAACTTATAATGACAGCACATTATACTAATGTGGAAGGATAAACTGGTAACGATTTCCAAAGAAGAGAGGAGATGTAGAGGAGGAAATATGAATACTTACTTGTTATCTGGGCATGATGTCTTTTAGCCATATAATTATTAATTTGATGTGGCCGCTGCTCCAGTTGAATCCCTGGATATGACACTGGCTCTGGTGTAAGTGCCGTGTACTGAAATGGACAAAGAGAAAACATTAAAATAATTGTAACTCATTTCGGAAGCTAGGTAGACCTTGTGAATTGGAATACTGTTGGTTATAGAATTCTCTTATTCATTTCTAACACGAACATTGGCTGAAGAAATAGGTTCATATATAGTTCTTGTATCATTTCCTACAATGTCTTCTACTGGGACATGTACATTGGTTTTTGTTAAGCAATCATCTATGAGATTGCCTAAGTCTCCCATTACTCCGTCATGAAGGGTAACGAAACCATATTCATTAGTCTTTTTCTAAGTCTTCTACTTGTTCAGTAGTGATGATGGTGCGCTTGCGCTTACGTTTGACTACAACTTTGAAGTATCCTTTGGATGATGGCAGAACTGAAAGAATAGAAAGAAATATATTAAAAAATGAACTTAGAATGACAGCTCTTTGTACTAATGTGGAAGGATAAACTGGTAACGATTTCCAAAGAAGAGAGGAGATGTAGAGGAGGAAATATGAAACCTGACTTGTTATCTGGGCATGATGTCTTTTAGCCATATAATTATTATTTTGATGTGGCTTCGGATCCAGGTGAATCCCTGGATAGAAGACTGGCTCTCGTGTAAGTTGAGTGTACTGAAATGGACAAAGCGAAAACATTAAAATAACTGTGACATTTTGTGAGCTAGGTAGATCTTGTGAATTGGAATACTGTTGGTTATTTCAAGATACACACACGTAATCTTAGCTGGAGTTGATGGTACTGAGGAGCAGGATTTTCATAATAATGACTGTTGTCATAAACTACTTGTCTACCTATTGGTTCATAATTGTTGGCGCCAGAAGATAATTTAGGATAAACTACTTGGTTGTGATAATTTTCTGACGAATAAACTACATCGTGCACCTGAAAACAAATAAAAATAAATAAATATATGTCTAAAAGTGAAACAAACTTTTCTTTTCTTTTTTGTTCAATAGATGATATTTACTTGAAAATTTTAAGGTTTTGCTCAAAATATACATTTGGATATACAACGTGTAAGAGATTAAGCGCAATACCTCAGACACCCCAATTAGAATATTAAATTATAAGTATAAAACAACATCCGTAATTGAATAAATTTAAACCAAACCTAGTCTTTTTTTATAAAATAGTTATCCTTACTAAACGCAAAACATATATGCAACAACATCCCTGCACACACACTCATGCAATGTTAGCGGCCGACGCGACACGCACACGAGCGCCCGCCAGCTGACCATAGCTGTAGGCATTAGACATGCGTTAGTTCAACGAACGAATTTCACGTGCCTAAAATATCACAGACTGATATTATGAATAACTTTTGATACTTCATTGAGTTTACCGTGTAATGATTGATAATTTTTTAGTAAGTGACATTATCAACACGAATCTAAGACTTTAGGCTTAATAACGGAGATGCATTTAAAACAGCGATATTCAAAGACGGCGTGTTTAAAAGATTTGAATCATAATATTTACAGTGATAAGAATACAATCGTATTGATAGGAAGAAGTAGGTACTTATAGATCTGGACTATTTACACTTTACACTTAGGTTATTAATTTGCACTATTTCTGCGATCCACTTTCATTAAATTTTCAAAATGACCACCGCCTTGTTCTATGCACTTATTTGCACGCTTTCTTAAATTGTATTTCAATTTTGTAAGCACTTCAGTATCATTGTTCACCGTCACAAATGCTTGTTAAATATTTGTTTTTAGTTACCTTTGCTGGAACGAATCCACACGGCAAGCATATGGATTCTCATGCCGCCACAAATGCTGGTTTTACATGCCAACACGGGTGAAGGTACTCTCGTCCGTCCAAAGAATGTTCTCTTGCCAGTTCTTCAACAACCACCTACTGAATTCCAGTCGTGGCAAGTTGTCGGCAGGCGTTAGGTCTTGACACCGTCGAAGATGGAATGAGGGTTCACCATCAGCACGCAACGTTCACCACACGTACATGTGGCTGCATTCGAACTGGGGTGCTGCTTCTCTCGAGCTGTCCTCTGGATGTTCGTCGAAATGGTCGAGAATAAGCTCTTGCAGATGAGTAGTCCGCACATTCGTCCGTCTGTCCAAAGCCGTATTAGGAAAGAACGTCCCACAGTCCCTCAGTCGCTGAGTTGCAGCCAGCATCGTCCTGGCGGTCACACTGCAGCCAGAACGGTCATTGAACTCCCGACAAGCTAACGCGACATTATCAAGACAGCGAGCCAGGGTCCTAACCATCTCCGTGTATTGTATGTTGGTATACTGAAAAGCCATCGCGCGCGGAAACAAATCACGGACGTAAATAAATGAACGTCTACAGTAGATCACTACCGGCGGATGACTAACTTTTGTGCTTTAGATGTTAGGTTGTTATTCGGCGGTAGCGGCGGCGTGTGTGTCGGCATTTCGCATAAACGTCAAAGAGGTTGCCGATAAATGCTTATCTCTTTGCAATAAGTTCTAAATTTCTTCAAATTAAATAATTATATTTTGTAAAAATGTTTAAAAATTGTTTGATGACCAACTAAGTTTATTTGCATTCAAATAAGCCTTACTCATTGGAGATAAAGTTGGAATTCCTTTAACCTATTTATTTGACGCACACTACTTTTAATGTAAAATGCATCGATATTATTTACGTGTGTGTATTACGAGCTATGAGCGAACTACAAATAATGTCGTGCGTTTCAGTAGCCTTTATTGCTCCGAGTTAAGGTTTCAATTTCCTTGAATTAAGAATTGTATTAATTTGTCATGATATTGTGTTTCTAATTTAAGTTATTTAAATGATTTTTCCGTCTAAATTTAACACCCATTTTTTATGACGGAAATCGATTCAGAAGCCGATTCTGAACCAACTACTTTCAGAAATTGCGTTTATTCTGTTACACGTTGTATATATATTATATATATTTATAGTATTTTGATATATCCTTATAGTATTTTATATATCCTTGTAGTTTATCTTAGTAATAAATTAAGTTTTTGCAGATATATACACACCTACCTCTGTTTGTCTCTGCATCACCCAAAGGTTGACTGGTAGAAAATGCCTATGGCATTAAGGTCACCTCTGTACTTTGTGCTTGAAGTGTTCAATAAATAAATAAGAAGGGTAAGGCGCAGATTCCAGCAAATATGTTTCTCAACTAATCCAACTGAAATATGTAATACGTTCTCCATTTTTTTCACCTTCTTTTATGAACCTACGAATTTTAACCCCGCGACATTGCAGCCACCTACGCAGATAATTCGCCCTGTATCTCTGAAATCTATTTACCAGTAAATGTTCTACATAACGCAATAAAGCAATTAGACTTAAATAAAAGTGCTGGCCCCGATGGCTTGCCAGCCTTCTTTATTAAGAAAACTTCAGAGAATATTGTTCTACTACTTCATATTATTAAGGGAAATAGGTATAGGTAGGGAACTAGACTCTTAACGAAGCCGGCACTTGTTCTCCCCGTCATTGCGATCATTTTTTTCTATTTCACCCCAAAAAAAAAGTCGCTTCCCAGCAAAATTTTTTATGTAGGGTTACTTGGTTTGATGTACAGAATGCTTGGTTGACGGCTTTGTGAACGGTTTTCTACTTCTATACAAAGCTTTGGTCCGCACTCAAATTGGAATTCGCCGTACCGATTTGGAGTCCCATTTTTGATGATTATGTAAAAAGAATTGATATGGTTCAATAACATTTTTAACGTGTTATGCACTACAGATGCATTAAGTCAAAATTACCATACACTCTATTATTAAAGCGTTATAAAATTCAAAGCTTGGAGTCTAGACGCAGCTTACTGATGACCATGATGCTGCATGGTCTGTGTAATAACATTCGATTGTCCTGATATGAACCTAATCTATGTTACATTGTACCTAGAAGTGTGATGCGCCGAGAGGAGCTTGCCCCGGCTGTTCCACACTGCAAGGTGTAGCACTCATGCCGGCGCACAGGCGCCTCTGCGACGCATCGTAGATACGTATAACACACATTTTATCGAACTTCATATTTTCGCGCTTACACACTTTAAGTTCAAAAGAATGGCTATTGAATCTTTAAAAAGCTATCTAATACCTATTATCACTAAATCACATAATTATGAGTACTTTTCTAATATTACTAACTACTACTTACTACTTTACTTACTTTACTATTACTACTTTTTTATTTTTTTTGTAATATTACTGCACGCATTTAACTTATTTTTTTAAATCATTATGTCGCGGATATTCGCGGGGGTTACACTTTTATTTAGTTTATAACTTCGTCTGTCATACTTTTTGTAATGTGTAACTGTTAAATGTCCCAATAATGTAAAATAAAAAATATTATGATGAAAAAAAATAAACGGCAAGGCATATAAAAACGAGTTTATTAAGTAAACTTTATTCTTTTACTCACATTAGTTAATCGGTGTCATGAAATGTATTTAAATCAAATGAGATACATAATAGAAACATAATTTAAAATAAAAACATATAATACAATAGTGAGCAAAAATGAAGATCAAATATGAGCTTAAAAATTAAGTAGCAAAAGATAATAAGAAATTAGTAAAATCTATTTACACTATATGTAAATCATTTGGTAAAATACAATATATATTTTCATACTTTATACACGATAGTTTTCGATAGTTAAAATGTCCATAACGTGAGAAAAGCATAGGTATGCAAAAAATATATGAGAAAGTTAATATTATAAAGATATATACGACGACGAATACTTGTTTGTAGCAGATGAAGTATGCTGACTAGCAGCATCTGAAGGAACTAAATACGAGAAAAAAGGATCTTGAATCAAATCCAAGTTAGAATTCCTTGCGTGGAGACTGCTATCATCATAAGTAGGCATCGAATTAGATGGCATAGATGTAGCAAAGCCATAGCTATCCGTTGTAGTCGGAGGCATAACTACACCACTCGGCAATGGATTGTAATAAGTCGACCCAGTACTAAACCTCACTAAATCGTCGTTTAACTTCAAGTTGGCTCCGTTCGGCACGTAGCTATCAGATGCTAACGAAGGCTGAGTGTTAGAATTTGGTGGCAGTGACTCATCGTTGCTGTATCGATAAACCTCAGGCATCGCTGAGTAAGCGGGCCTGTTTAAACCGGCCGCATAGTACGATGAATAAGACAAGTTCGGCGTATACGATGGTAAGTCTGTTGTACTCTGTGATCCTTTTATCACAGTTTTCAATGGATTGATTGAGGAGTATTCCGGGGGTCTTGATAAATTGTCGTTTGGTTGCAGATAGATTTTATGATGAGCTGCATGGCTGTCGGAGAGGAGGCGCCGATGTTGATCGTGTCCACCGCAGCTTCGTCCGTGACTCATCTTGTGGTCTTGATTTGGTGACATCTCTTTAGTGTTCGATGGATTGCTGTCGTCTATAGATGAGGACGGCTTGTTGTGTTTATTATCCTTCTTGTATTTCATTCGCCTATTCTGGAACCATATTTTGATTTGTCGCTCCGAAAGTTGTAAGTAATTGGCCAGTTCGATACGTCTTGGCCGGCAGAGGTATCGATTCTGGTGGAACTCATTTTCCAACTCAACAAGCTGTGAGCTGGTATAGGCTGTCCGAGCTCGCTTCGTGAATCCCTTTTGGTAAGATGAGTCGGTTGACATTTCTGAAAAAATTAAAACATTATGTGAGCATTTAGAGATAATAAAATGTTGCATCAAGAAAACCATTCACGTTCTCTCAAAAGAAAATAAAAATCAACGTTATTACGGGTCTGCACATTGCATTGTTCTAATAACCCAACATTTTTGCGTAAACTTCGATAGGCCACAAGATAAAAATTCTTTTTGCAAAAAATAAAACCGACTTCAAAAAAACTGAATCAAACAAACAAAAGTCATCGACTTCTGAAGCTTAAAAGCTTTTTTAGCTTTCCTATTCTTCAAAAACCCACCTGTATAACTACCCATATTTGCAACAAATGAATTAGAATTTGAATTTTTAAAGTTTTTTTTCACTTTTCTGTGTTTTTGAAGTCGGTTTTATTTTTTGCAAAAATATTTTTTATCTTTCCATTTTTAGTGGAAATGTATAGCAAATATTTCTATATGATAATAAAATCCTATACAAATATTTGCTATACATTTATTTTATATCCCCAATAAAATTGAAGTTAATATAGCTAACTGTCGCAATCTGGGTGTACTGTACGCATCTGCTCACCCCCTCAGAGCATACAGCAGTTACGTTATGTTATGATATTGTGTAAACAATACACATCCAAGCGATTGCAGCAATGACGACAGATTTGCTGTCTACTATTGAAGAGTTCAGTTGTAAAATTTGATGGGTGCTCTTAATTTTTCTGGGATTCCATCATCTGATCCTGACTTATACCGTCCATCATCAACTCAGCAACATGAGATGATGATTACAGGCACAAATATCTGAATTGTGTTAGAGAGTATATGAAAAACATTGTGCCTATAAAATTTGAGGGTTGCCCTCGGTCCCTGGGATACTATCATCAGATTCTGATTTGGTGACAATGGGACTACCTCAGGAGTATAGGCTTTCGAATAAAAAAATAATTATGAAAATCGGCCTACCATTGGCGGAGAAATCAGTGAACATAGGTACTTAAAAAAAAATACGTACAGTCGAACATAGAAACTCTTCCTTTTTTTAAGTCGGTTAAAAATTGTCAAAGGAGTTTTGGTGAAACATTAGTGAACCGTTAACAATACATGTCATGGTAATAGGCTTATCTCCAATAAATGGAACGTAACATACCTAACTGTTAAAATGGGGGTGTCCTGTAGACTGTACACATCTCAGAGCATTCAAGCGTGATGTTAAGTTATGATTTTGTGTAAACAATGAATATCCAAGCGATTGCAGCTATCGCGACCGATTTGCTGTCTATTATTAAAGAGTTCCATTGTCAATCTCCGAAGATTAGCATCAGATCTTCACCACATAAAAAATGGGACACCCCGGAATAATATTCTTCCAAACAAAAAAAGAATGATGAAAATCGGTTCACAATTGGCGAAGATATCGCTGAACATACACACAAAAAAAAAAACAAAAAAAAAAAACATTCGAATCGATAACCTCCTCTTTTTGGAAGTCAGTTAAAAATATAAATTAACTTTAGTTGAAATACGATAAAAAAAAGGATTATGACTTACCGGTAGCTGAAAGAGAAGAAGCCTGAATAGGTGTGCTTGATGCAGTCTTGTTACTCCATGAATGATTCTGAAACATAAATAAACACTAAAATAATACGTCTAACTTAAACAATGTGCACTACTACAGTGAGTTCAACCTAATTCTTAATTGCCACTATCAACCAGAATATTAAAAAGCAATTAGGGATCCGGTTGTTCTGCGGTCAATCACGATCGTCACCATCTCGTTTAGACGCATGCCAAAAATAGACGTTTCCTTCTTATAACTATTACCTGACTGGGAAAACTTGAATCATGCAAGTCGTTGATTTCACCTGCAGGATCCTTTGCGGCATCGCTGCCTAGATCACTTCTTTCATGATATCGGATAAGTTCATTAGCGGCGTAGCTTTTTGTGTAAATAACTTGATTTCCAATATGCGATGTGGTCGCACTAAAGATGTTTTCACTTTTGTCAATGCAATCTTCGGTAATCACCTCTTCCGTTCCAGAACCGTAGTTATTGGAGTTGTTACTGATGTTTTCGTAATTCGGCATCTGATACTCATATCTTACTTCTAAGTCATCTTGAGTATTAGCTGCATTATAGGATTGATGTAAGCCAAGGATATCTTGAATGCTAAATCCGGTTGAGTCTCTTGAGTTATAATCTTGCATAAAAACGTTTGGTATTGAGGATAACACATCTGGTTTGCAATCAGAGAATACGTTTTCATTGACGTTATAATTCACACCCTCTGATAATATATCTTCAACACCGTGCGAGGTTACACCACTTGTTTTGCAATCATTTCTCGGATTTAGATCAATGGAGTCATGTTTCGGTATTCCCGGATTTGAAAATTCGGATGAGGTTGTATCTCTCGAGTCTTCTTGATC